>JAQPPZ010000711.1:0-235000 GCA_028583015.1 Wollemia nobilis | reverse complement strand
AAGACAAAAAGTATTATATTATCTCATACATATGGTTATTGTTCTTAATGGTTTGCAAGTCATTTTTTGTATCTTCTAATGAGGTGGTTTGGGGTTAGCTATTTAGAAATCCTTAATATCTACAAAACTATATCAATATATAGGGATAGATAAAGTTTATAGAATAGAAATATATATTCAAGTATAAATTGTAGATGTAAACACTTCCAAGATATATAATGAAGAGATATTTATATATAAATAAAAATATTATGCTCATTATAACAACACCATGATATAGATGCATTAAAAAAGTATGAAGACCCATGTGTACAATGGATAGAAATGAAACCTATAACTACAACACAATGACCAAAGATTAATAATAATATATTTTTTAGATTTGATGGATGAAGGAGTTTTGAAGAACCTCCAAACCTTTTTATGCAACAGAGCTAGTCAACAAAAAAGTGGCAAAACACTTCAACCATAAAAACAAGCTACCAACCAAAAAATAAATAATTTAAAATGGAAAACTGCCCAAACAAGATAGAAAATGAACCCACAACCTAAAACATCAAGATCCAAATGAAGATTTACAATCATCAAACCTAAAAAAAGAAGTCTAAATTTTAATAATAATATCATAATATAAATATGGACACTTAATTAATAATATATTTAAAACTGAAACATATAATTAAAATTATTAAATTTTTATAATTTTTTTTAATATTTATATTTTATATTTTAATGTTTGTTTTATATATATATTTTATTTTTTTCAAATTATTCCCAGCTTGAGTGAATTGTAATACAATTTGCTAGACACCTTTACCAAAATTTTATACTCATGAAAATAAAAAAGGAAAAAACAATGCCATAATATAGTAAAACTTATGGCTATCACTTGTATGTGCCAAATATTATATTGTATATGTAGTGTCTTGCTTTCTTTCCCTTACAAGCAGGAGAAAACAAAGGCATAGAGCCTGCCTCCGGTTGTATTTTCCATAGCTATACAAGCGGAAGAAAAGAAAGGCATAGAGCTGGCCTTGGGTTGTATTTTCCATAGCTTCTTAACCTAAGAAGATTTTTTTGTTTGATGAAGAGTTGGTTAAAACTATATTAAAATAAAATTTTGTGGGTGGTTGAATAGTTCCCTACAAACTATAACCCTTAATAATACACAACCATTTAAGTATTATGATCTCGACTGAACCTCACTTCTGCTTTGTTCGGCGAGATTGGACCTTATGTGGGCGTCTTTCGTATAATTATGAGATTAGACCTCATGTATTTTAAAAAAATAAGACATGAAACCAACTGCTAATTAAGATCCACATGCAACACAAACGAATTCATCCTAAAAATAATCGCCGCTTGCTTTTAATAATTTTAAAAAGTTATTATTGTTTGGCGACTACGTTGACGTGTCTTGATAATATCAAGAACATCGGAAAGAAAGACTCAGATGACAGCAGGCCACAAATAATTTTATCCACAAATACTTTTATCCTCATTCCCTTTTAATAATTTTAAAAAGTTATTATTATTTGGTGACTACGTTGACGTGTCTTGATAATATCAAGAACATCGGAAAGAAAGACTCAGATGACAGCAGGCCACAAATTATTTTATCCACAAATACTTTTATCCTCATTCCCAGTTTCTTATAAAGCCCATTTCCACGGTAGAAAATGACATTGGGTGGGGAGTGCCTATATTTATCTCCTTCGTTTACTATGCTTTGATTATCGCTGCACTGCATTGTAATTGAAATAAAAATGGCAGCGCCATCGATGGCAATCGTTATTGGTATATTATGTGTTGCTGCTGCAGCAGCTTGGAAAGCTTTGTTGAGCATATCTCCAATAGACCCACTCCCCAATAGCTTCCCCCTCTTCCTCAAACAGTTGGGGTCTTCGCTCCCAACAAAAAGCTTCAATCTGCCTTTAAAATTGCACTTGGGCTGCTTCGAGGCCCCGAAGATCTGGCGGTCGATTCTGATGGCAATTTGTACACGGCCTGTGCGGATGGATGGGTCAAGAAAATATCCTTCATTAACGACTTTGATGTTCATGTGGAGAACTGGACTTATGTTGGGGGCCGTCCCCTTGGGGTTGTCCCTGGTACCAATGGAGAGTTATTAGTGTGTGAGCCTGCTCAGGTCTCCTCGCTCTCTTCCCTTCTCTTGTTTTCTGAAGGTCTTTCATTCAGTTTCCAATGTTGAATGTGGTTTTGTTTTATGGGGGTGTTTTTCAGGGTTTGCTGAACGTGACCCGTGGGAAAGTGGAGGTACTGTCGAACGAAGCAGAGGGATTGAAGTACAAGTAAGCAGAGAGATTCTTTAATAGTATAGGACATAATTTAAGTGAAAACCGTTTCTTTTTCTTTACAAGCCCTACCAATACCTTCTACCATGAACCTGACAGGGCTTCTTAATTAGAGGACTGGCAACACAGCTGGGGCGGGTTGTGTGTTTTTTTTTTTTTTTGCAATTTATTGGAAGAAACTGAATCGGTTGAAGTTTTTTATTTTTTTAAAAGATGGTTGATTCTGGGTGATAAGAATTAAACATTATAAATGTGGTGGGATTATAAATTTAAAGTTTTTGATTAAAGTGGTTTTTTATAATGATTTATTTAAGCTTTTCAGTACAAAGAAAGACAGAAAAGTTTTGTTCTTGGAGCTTTTTAACACAAGAAAAGTTTGATTCTTTCGGTTTTTAACACAAAGAAATTTTTTAATTTAAAAAATTGATATAGAATTTAATTGTAGTGTGGATCCAATTGTATTGTTGAAATTAACCTGGATCAGCTCAAATCTTCAAAGAGTTAAAAATATGGATTAAACATAACAATTAAGGCTTAATCTGAAATTCAAGGTAGAACTTCAATGCAAAGAAAGTGTCGAGAATTATGCAGCAAATGGAGAGTTAAGAACTGAACTTCATATTGGACTAAAATGCAAAGGAAGTGTTGGACGTTATGAACTAAACACATTAATTTGAAAGGAATTAGTTAATCCATGACCATATGATTGTCGAAATATAATTGTATAAAATTACATATTATGTAGTTACAACCATATTTTTTCAAGTTTTGACTCACAAACGAAACATTACTTCTAATGCATGTGATTGATAAGCCCGGCCTACAGTCAGTGGAGTAGATCTCTCGGTTTACATTGAGACTTTGTGATGAATACTAGTCTATTACTATATGTAGAATTTCGCTCTTCTGCATGTATTTTTATGCCTGAAAATTAGGCAATGCTGATTTTTGTCTTTCCCCTCCAAAATCTGAAACTATGAAATTTACCGTGATGAAAGAGTTACAGACGGAGTGGATGTGAGTAAGGAAGGCATAATTTATTTCACAGATGCGAGCCATAAATACTCCTTCGACCTTCACGTGTTGTTGGACATCATCGAATATCGACCTAATGGTAGGTTGCTCAAATATGATCCAGCCACCAAAGCCACCACAGTTCTGCTCAGAGATCTCTATTTCGCCAAAGGAGTGGCTCTCTCTCCCAAACAAGATTTCCTCGTCTTCTGTGAAACTTCAATGTAAGCAATCACATCTATTCCTCGCCATACAGATTCTTTTTTCTTTGTAAAAGAATAACTGAATGATTTTTATAAATTCAGGTATCGGTGTCGGAAATACTGGTTGCAAGGACCCAAGGAAGGCTCTGTGGAATCTTTCATTGATGGACTCCCTGCCTTTCCAGATAATATTCGATACGACGGGGAGGGCACCTTCTGGATTGGACTTCCGACGGTAAATAAATGTTCACAACATACTTTTATCAATCACCAAACTGGTTGGATCTCCTTGGGTAATTGAACAGGGGATTTTATTTATCTAAGTGGAAGCATGATATACAATTTTATCTCCATCAAATTCGAACTTAAAGTCTCTATTTTTGATCTAATCGTTATTATGTTTTTTTTTAAATATAATTTATAAGAAAATTTCTATACGCATTAATACCAATTCTTTGTCACAATTTTAAGTTGTTTTCTGGTGCTGGCTTGGAACCCACTGGGAAAAAGGATGATAAAATACCGGTTTTTGAGACACGTGATTTCGGTGCTCTCATTAATACATGAAGGCTTTGTGAAACCACCTGGAGCTTTACTCGCATCCAGCGTTTTGGCTGTGAATGAAAATGGCGATCCCCTGGAGCTTTACTCGCATCCAGATGTTCCCATGATAACCGCCGGATTGAAGATAGGAAACCACCTCTACTTTGGCGGTCTTCACCTGATCGGTCATTTTGTTCCACTTTAATACTTCTTCTAAGATGCTCCATGCCGATGTTATCTATATGCTCCTTTCTTGGATGTCTAATATCTTAAAAAAATAATAATAATTAGAGTTTTTAACCGCTTTGATTATATGTTAATCTTGTTATCATGAATTGATTAGGATTAACTTCGCTGATAAGAATCCTGCAATCAAAAAGCAAAATTATATACCATCTGTTCAAGTCAGATGTTGAATATTTGATGTTTAAGCCTCGCTATCCGTCAAACTCTGTAGTTAAACAATTGACCTACCGAAGGAAGCTAATGATCCCCTTACTATTGAACCAAAGCTGCCACCTGTCAAAAATAATTTTAATAGGGGTTGATACGAGCAAATGATGGATGCTTGGCTTTATATATATGAATCATTTTAAATGGTGTGGTTTTTATATTAGGTGAGTGAAGTTTCAAATATTAAAATATTTATATAAATATTAAATTGTGTTTAAAATATGTTTAGTTTTTCTAAATTTATTTATGGGTAAAAAAAAGTATGGTGTTTGCGAATATTCAAAAAAATAATATTATTTGTAAAATGTATAATTGTTTTATGATATTGGTCATTCTTTCTACTATTAGATATAATAATTTTATGTTAGAACAATTAAAAGTAGTACATTAACTTGAATCATAAAGCCAAAGAAATAAAAAATGAAAAGAAAGACTGATAACATAAAGAGATCAAGGATTTCCTTAGGCACCCATGAAAAGAATTAAGGTAAGATCACATTAATATAATGGATCAAGTAGATTTATTATAATTTAGTTATCTTTGTTATCACAACATTAGGCATAAAGTGTTCAATGAAGGTTAATTGTGATGAGGTTAAACCATAGGTCCATCAACTAATTACATAAATCAATATGAAAACATTATGCATTGTTTACTTGGAGGCTTGCACATCATTATGTCATATAGTGTTGGCCTTGTGCACTAAGTCAAATTACACACTTTCAACACCACTTAATAATTTAAACTAAGCAAACAAGAAGAAAAAATATTAATGATAATGACTAATACCTACTACCTTAATCACAGTTCTAATGGGTAGGTTGACTACAACATGAGAAGCACCTATTTAGATATCCCTTGTCATTTGTAAGATCACCGCATATCTTCCTAATATTTACCTCTATCTTCTCTTACCAAATAATTCCTTGTAGGATGCCCTTCCATATTATAGTATTCATAGTTGGTTTTTGACTTATTTAAAAAATACTTTGAATTGCCTATGGGTTGTTAAACCTTAATTTTTATTGCTTTGAAATTATATGCATGAGCTTGCACCTAGAAAGAAACACCACAATTTCACATACGAACCAAAAAGTGATTGAGAAGAAAAAATGGAGAATTCATTGTTATAAGTATATGTTCCTTCATATACACAAGAGTAGTCCAATAAAAATGTTAGGAGAGGTTAGTGAGACAATATTGAAACGTTCTACATCATCCTTTTATTTGAGTCCTAAACATACAATATATACTCATAAAGCCTTGAATCACAAAATATATTCCTTAATGTTAGTAAAACATGAGATCTTATGAGTACAAGATTTTAATAGAACATCCCTTTAGCTCCAATTGACAAACTTTTATGGTATTAACCTTTTTGAAGCAATTATGCAATTTTGTCAACATCTTTATTAGAAGCTCTTTCATCTCTAATGTGGAAAAGTATGTTAGGCTCATTAACATCAAAAAATTGATATAGGGTCTCTTGCACCTTATAAGCATGATCTTTTTCATCATCGTATTTCATTTTTTTATCCTTCAAGATCCACTAAAGAATCTTGCTTATAAGTAATATGGTCATATACGTTGACTAAGTTGAAAACATGAGATTTCGGAAGAAAAGCAATACTAACTTGATACCAAATGAACATGCACAAAATAAGACGAACGTAATCGAATCAAAACTAACATAAAATGAGAAACAGGAGCACAACCCTTTTTATTAATATGATTCCAGATTCGGTTACAATCTCTCTCCTTCCCCTTTAAGGGCTAGGAGGATTAGCATGTTTCGGTTACAATCATCTTTAGTAGTCCTCCTTCTGCGTGCCCACATGTAGAATGGGCGGGCCAAGATGTCGCCGCCGCTTGTGTTGATGAGTCCTCGATCTTTACCGCTTCTCCTGTGTTCAAAGAAACAACAAAAAGAGTTAGTAGCACCTGTGTTAAGATAAAGCATCTGGTCTTTAAAACAAATAGAACATGCATGCAGAAGATGATCAAAATAGCAGGTTAGAATTCGTCCCGGGTCGGGATGAGTTGGACTGTGGTAAATTAGAATTCGTCCCATGCAGGGACGAATTCGATTGTGTCAATTTGGGATTCATCCCGGGCAGGGACGAATTTGCCTGTGTTCATTTAGGATTCGTCCCAGGCAGGGACGAATTTGGCTGCCCGAAAATAGAGCGGGAGGACCCATGAAATACCCTGTCTTCGATGCTTCAGCGACCTGCATAATTCAATCTTAGATACACGGGATGTCTAAGCAGATTAAAACTATCTTGGAGCCTGCGTGTTAGTGAGGAGGAGATGAAATAACATGTATGTTGATAGGTTTGGAATCAAACTCCCGAAATCATAATGCAAAGGAAACAAACATAAAACAATAGGTGTTGTCGGCAAATAGATGAATCCAGGGGTCTAGATTCATATTCTTCATAAACACCCGATGACCTCCCTTGCAGAAGAGATCACGGATGCGGAAGAAAGGAGTCGAAGGCAGTCGTCTGGTGGCAAATCGGTAGGGCTTCGTTGCTCCAAATATTTCTTCTCCATCCTTCGGTGAGGGAACTCTGCGATTTATAGAATTCTGAGGGTGCAAATTGGTATGGGCATGCAGGGATGCCAGTTAGTGTTTACATATGGGAGAGGAGATTCCTCTGGCCTGGTCTCCCATGCTTGTTTGGCCTGCTCCTGTGACAGTCTGTTGTCTGCCCACTTGCGTGCATTCGAGGCAGGGAACAGTCAGTGATTGTCACTGTCGCGCATGTCACGATTTTTATTTTTTCTCGTTAGGCCTGGAATTCGTCCCAACCAAGGACGGATTGGAATTCATCCTACCTAGGGATGGATTTGAATTCATCCCTGGTAGGAATGAATTCAAGTTGTATTTCGTCCTAAGGTGAGACGAATTTGAAGCAGCATGTCTGGAGGTGCCAAATTGCCTTCTGACCTTTCAGAACTGCTGTGTAAGTGGCTAGGACCACTGTTTGACCTCTGAGGGTTGCCCTGAAGGCTGTGTGTGTTAATGCGATCAGTGTTTGTAGTCACGTAATCGGATTGGTGCTGTTTTGGTGTCTATAGATGCCCCTTTTTGGAAAGTGCTACGGGTGACGCAGTGCTGAGCAAAAATAGATAACCAAAGCACTAATGATTAGGGTTTCTTAGTAACCTAACCAACTTGTGATGCCCCAAGCATGGAAAGGGCATGCATTCTTGAATCCTTGCTTCTGATGAGCTAAGAAATTTGATTTCAAGTATTAACTTGTTTTGGCGGGGTGTGACTTGAACTTAGACATTGATCAGTCATGAATAGGCAAAGGGCGCAACCTTTTATCCATGAGGGAACCTTGAGTTCATGCTTTGGGAATGCCAAGAATTTGATCGCGTTTGATCGATTTGTGATTGTTGCTTGTTTATTGCCCCAAGCAGGAGCATGATTGTCTTTGTCAATGATTCTTTGAATGCATGTCATTGCCTTGATTGGGTGTGTGTTTGTTGATTGGTGACTAAGTGTGACTACCCCCTCAAGCGACGAATCGATGAGGGAATGACCGCCATGAGAAAAGCAACGAGTCACTTGACCCGAAGTGACTTAGGTTAGGGTGTCTTCAGATGTTTGTCTGTTAAGCATGTGCAATTTTTTTGACATTTAGACCAGTTTTTGGTGGGTGGTAACCCTTTTGGCGACGCTGTTTGGAGCTAAAATTGGCAAAAATTTGTCTTCCCGTGGAGCGGTCCAGCTAAGGTAGCCTTCTTAGGGAGTAGGATAATGACAATTTGTGACCCCAACATCTGTTTTGTATGCCCGGGATGCCAAGTGCAATAGCACTCTCATCGGGAAAATTTATTATCGATTTTAATGCATTTTTGTTCATTTTTTAATGTTTTTGAAGTTTCTGGCCTAAATTCATCCCAGGGTGGGACGAATCCCAGCTTTAGAATTCATCCCTAGGTGGTACGAGTGCTAACCAGAGCGCTCATCCCAATGAAGGACGAATTCCATCTCAAAAGCCTATTTAAGGGCCAAAACTAGGGTTTAGGCTCATTTGCATCTGATTTTTCTTGTGATTTGGAGCTCTGGGGAGGAGGAGGTTAATTCTGCAAAGCGAAGCATTGCCAAGATTTTCCTTGCCATCATGAGTACACAAACCGGATCGAGTGGCGGAGCCGAAGCGAGACCAGTAAGTGCTCCCTAGAGTTTATTTTTGTTTTAATTGCAATTATTTTGTTGAATTATTTTTGTGATAATGTTTTTCAAATTTTAAAATTTAAACCTTGAAACTGAGCTAAGGACAACTAAGACTTAGTGTACAACTAAACGTAGCGCAAAACCTAGGTAAAGAATGTTTATTTAGCTTTTAACTAAACCCCAGGATAACGGAACGTAAAACCCTAAGACGCAATTTTTGTTGTTTTTGAATTTTTATGCTGTTTTTAAATTAATCAGTTAAGATTAGAAACCTTAAAACTGAAAAATTAATTTTTTAAATTTTGTTTCATTTTATTTTTTTGGAATTTATCAGTTAGGATTAGGAACCCTAGAACTGAAAATTTAATTGAATTTTGAATTTTTGTTTTTAAATTAATCAGTTAGGATTAGCAACCCTAGAACTGAAAATTTAATTTTTGTTTGAATTTTTGTGTTTGTTTTTGTTTTAAATTAAGCAGTTAGGATTAGAAACCCTAGAACTAAAAATTGAATTTTTGTTTGAATTTTTGTGTTTGTTTTGTTTTTCTATACATTGATAGGCAATGTTGTATATGCATGTTATTGCTGTACAATTATTTTCCATGATTTTAATTTTTTTGAATTGTTTTCTTTTGCAGGTTGTTAGGAGCCGGTACCGTGTACCCACTGCTTTTACTGAGGCACGGGGGGCGCTGACTGAGGCTGACTGGGAGTGGCTTGATGCCCTTGGGCTCAAGAAGGTGTCTCAACTGGAGCGTGTGGTTGCGGATCAGGCCTATTTGATGGCGCTGATCAATCTTTGGGATCCGCAGACCAATACCTTTCATCTCCCAACAGGGGAGATGATTGTTACTTTAGAGGATATCTATCGGCTTCTGCGGATTTCGATAGATAGACTACCCATCAGGACATCGTCGCGTGATCAGCGGACAACTGTACTGATGAGATGCTTCGGGCATGGGGAGCGGTTGGGCGTAGAGAGCCTAGTGGAGACGACCGAGGTGGACTGCCAGATTGGCAAGATTTTGGTCAAATGGTGGTAGGAGAGGGGGTTGTTGGGAGTGAGGCATGCATTCCTTATGGGCCTCATTTCTAACATGCTATTACCTGACTCGTTAGGTGTGAGGTTCCCATGGAACCTGCTGGATTTGGTTTGGCAGTTGGTAGAGTGCCCGATAGAGGCACCGCTTATCTTGAGATGGGGACAGAAACTATTGGCACAACTCTATGGGGAGCTGTATGAGGTCCGCTATCGACAGTGAAAGGGGATCAGCTACAGCTATCTATTGCAATGCTGGGGTTGGCAGCACATAGCAGTTGAGAGGCCAACCGGGTTACCATGGATGACTCGGGCGATAATGGAGGATATGGAGATAGGGCATGCAGTTTTGTGGCGACGATCTGGAGAGCAGGGACAGAGTTGACGGTGGGCCAGTGCCGTAGGGCACTATGTCGATGCCTTCTCTTGGCTCACTCCAAGGGAGGTGGTTTGGCACCATTATCGGGATTGTCCAGCTTGGTCGAAGGCTGGAGAGTGGCTTCGACGAGTACGCAGGGAGCGGTGGTTGATTGGGCGACATGGGACAAAACATGAGTTCTTCTCATATAGCTGGGTTACACAACATTTTGGGGTGCACCAGGGGTTTCCTGGTGAGCCCATGGTCTATCGGCATTGGGGGGATGAGAGGACTCTAGACCGACCTATCATCGCACCATTGGGTGAGGATTTTGACATTGTGATTGACGTCCCGGACGTGGATGACGTTGGGACTACTGCTGAGTATGACCAATGGTGGGTACTGCGATGATGGCGAGGAGGGGGGCCACTGGGAGGCGCGAAGGTGGCAGCGGTAGGCGATGAGGGTGCTGAGGCACCAGGGGATGATTGGGGAGCGCCCTTGGATGACGCAGACATGGTGGAGGTGGCAGGTGAGGATATAGATTTGGGGGCTCCAGATCAGCCGGAGATGCAGGACTTTACAGAGCAGTGGGAGCTAGAGCAGGCTACTATTCCAGAGACTCCCCTATCTCAGGCGGATGTGGGGGACACAAATTTTGGGTTAGGCACTGAGAATGCACGGTTGGCAGAGCTGCTACATAGGCGAGACTAGGAGCTAGGAGATGCACTGTAGGAGAGGGATCTCCTGCAGACTCAGATAGCAAAGCGAGAGAGTGCACGAGTGGCGTCTCACCAATAGGAGGGGGGAACCGACATTTTCCTAGAGAGAGATCTCTTACAAACACAACTGGTGCAGCACGATGATGTAGTCACGATGTGCCATCGACGGGAGGCGAAGTGGTTTCGACATCAAATGGAGTTGGAGGGGGAGATCATCTGCCTTGGGGGGCGGGTGCCTGAGCCCTCAGGAGGTGGATCTTTGCGCTGGACGAGGGACAGTGGTACTGAGCAGTCAACATCATCTCGTTGTAGGCGATTGGATGAGGGAGGTGGTAGCAGGCGTGATGTGGGGGCTAGCAGTAGTCGCCCTGAGGGGTCCCACAGGACCCACACCATGGGGGGTAGTTCCCATTGCATCGATCCTACGTGATCATGGTGGTCGACGCCTTAGGATGGGTGGTTTTGTTATATGATTGTGGGGTCAGAGGACCAGTTTTGTAGCCTACGAGCATTTTTTTGACGATATATATATATATATATCGGCTTTATTGTAGTTATGCACATGTGATGATTTGATATTATGCATTATGGTTGATGAATATGGATGTATGCCTGTTTATTTATTTTGATGGATGCATATGTTATGATGAATGCAAATGTTTTTGATTTATATGTGATATGCAAAATGAAATGGATGAATGGAACTTGTGATGGTTGGTTATGGCACCATAGACTGTTTAGGACTCTTGTTATTTTTGTTCTTAGGCGATTGCTATGATGAATGACTTTGTATAGATACATGTGATTTTTTTGTATTTTTTGATGGTAATGTGAGGATGAAAAGTAGCGCAGCTGGTTTAGAAATGTATCTAAGGTTTTCTGAGACTCAGACGGTTTTAACTCACTAGCCACGACTATCCTTTATCTTACAAGACTTTTGGACAAGGTATGAATCGGACTTATTTTTGACCAAGCTATTTCACATCCCTGTGTGTGCAATTGAGTTCATTTATGTGGTATTTGTCAGGATACCACCAGTGCCAGATGGGCTTTCAACCGAACCTGTACTAAGGATCACCTAATTAGCTCCACTAACTCCTTTGTTGTATTTAGTTAGATTAATCTACAGTGTTATCTAGGATACCATAAGCTAGCTCATCCTTATGCAAACATTGGTCTACACACACGCAAAGCGAATGTGACAGACATATCGTCATGCGGGTAGGATACCACCATTGCCGAGATAGGCTGTCAACCAAACCTGTAATGAGGATCACCTAGATGGTTTTTGAATGCTGAGAATTCCAAAGATTCAAGTTCAGGTTGTTTGTTGGCTGGATGATTTGGGAGACTTGTTTGTCTATATAGTGATGCAAATCACTATTTATTTTTCTATTTATTTTTCTTTTTGAGCAAGGATTTTGAATAGTGGTGAGAACCACTGTTACTTGATTTTGTATTTTGAGCGGTGTGAGTTTGAGCTTGTGAATGGCTTTGATCCTAGTGGCCTTGGGGATGACTACTCATCTTGATTAGGGGCGGATAGTACAAATCCTTATGACATTGGGTACCAAGGGGATGATGGAGATTATGAAGTAAGGGCATTGATATTTTAGGCCTTGGGGATGACTACCCATCCTGGTTAGGGGTGGATAGTACGAATCCTTACAACTTGGAGACCAAAGGTGAATGGAAAGTGTTAGGATGATGATTTGTTTGAATTTTGTTTGTGAATGGCATTGATCCTTTTGGGTCTTGGGGATGACTACCCATCCTTGGCAAGGACGTGTAGTACAAATCCTTACAACTTTGGGAACCAACTATGATTGGGATTTGGTAGTGGTAAAAACCACTGTTTATTAAGGTGAATGGATAGGAAAGAGCTCATCCTTTTGTCAATTCTTAGCATTATGGAACCATTCACACAGGGGGATGAGCAAGATAACCATTTCACTTATGGTGACCTGGATTACTATGCAGGTTTCATCTTTCGTTCACACAACTTGGGAATTTTGATGTGTTTTAATTTGTGTTGGGATGCTACGTAACAAGGCGTATTTCAAGTGTAACTCTACCTTCATAAAATCTGTCTGACTTGGTACATTACGTGGCTAAAGAGAAAAATGATGACTGAATTACGAAAACTCTTGATACATTAGAAGACCACTTACTCTAGGGTGGTAAAAAGTAATGTAGGACATTTTTTGTTTGTTTTATAAAATGGAACAATGTGGAACCAGATGGACTAGCAGAGCAATTACAGCCTATGGTGCCTTTGACCTGTACGACCACAAATATGCAATGTATGGATGCAATGCTTAATGCAGCTATGTATTTTTGTATTTTTGATGGATTGATTTTTGTGAATATGAATATGAGATGCGAGAAAAGCTCTCTATTGATGAATTTGAGCATGCCTAGAAAAAAAAAAATTGTTGTTTTTGATGATTTTTGAATTTTGACTTTTCTTATTTTTGACCAAGCGATTGTGGAAATCCTTGGAACTTTTTGGGATTGACCAAGCGATTATATGAATCCTTGGAGCATTTTGGGATAGACCAAGCGATTATAGAATCCTTGGAGCATTTTGGGATCGACCAAGCGATTATAGAATCCTTGGAGCATTTTGGGATTGACCAAGCGATTTTAGGGATCCTTGGAGCATTTTTAGGATTGACCAAGCGATTTTAGGGATCCTTGGAGCATTTTTTGGATTGACCAAGCGATTTTAGGGATCCTTGGAGCATTTTTGGGATTGACCAAGCGATTTTAGGGATCCTTGGAGCATTTCTGGGATTGACCAAGCGATTTTAGGGATCCTTGGAGCATTTTTGGGATATGGCTCTCTTAGATATGGAATGGTCGTAAATGACTGATATTCAAGGGTTTTGTTTCCTTGATTCCATCAAGGGAGGCTAGCCGGTATGTCCCGGGTCCTATTTTGCTATCAATGACATATGGACCTAACCAATTTGTCACAAATTTGTCCCTTAGGTGGGACGACAAACTAGAGTTCTGTTGGTTTTCCTTCAAAACCAAATCACCAACCTGAAAGTCCCTCAGGTGAACTTTCATGTTGTAAGATTTCTTAAGTCGCTCTTGATAAATACGTAAATGCTCAAGATCATTAACGCGTCGTTCATCAAGCAACATAAGCTGGTCTAACCGGGCCTACCGCACAACGTCATCATCGATGAACCCCTACATTGATATGCGCAGGGAAGGAATCTCCAACTCTAAAGGCATGACTGCCTCAGAGCCATACACGAGCGAAAACATAGTGGCCCCAATGGGCATTCGAATGCTAGTGCGATAAGCCCAAAGGGCAAGTGGGATTTGGATGTGCCAATCCTTATGACTGTCTATGACCATATTTTTAAGGATGGCAACTAGCATTTTGTTTGATGCCTCTGCTTGCCCATTTGCCTGCAGATAATAGGGTGTCAAAAAACTATTCTAAATTTTGTGCTTTGTGGTCAAAGCACGCATGTCTTTGTTCTTCAAAGGCGTCCCATTATCCGAGACTATTTTGGATGGAATATTTTGGATGGAATACCAAAATGACATATGATGTTATGCAAAATGAACTTCACAATGCGGGGTCTTGTCGTAGAGGTAAGCGGAATTGCTTCCACCCACTTGGTAAAATACTCTATGGCCGTTATGATAAACATGTGACGACCTGACGACGCAGGGGAGATCTTTCCAATTAGATCGAAGCCCCACTACAAAAATGGCCAAGCAGCCTAGACTGTCTGCAAGTCTTGGGAAGGTACGTGCATCAAATTGGCATGTTGTTGGCACTTCATGCACTTCCTAATATATGCACAACAATATCACTCTAAAGATGGCCAATAATAGCCCATGCGAAGAATGCATTTTGCAATGGCCATACCGCTGAAGTGGCCACCACAGGTACCATTGTGTGCTTGGGCGATCGCCCAAGTGGACTCTTGTTGGTCCAAACAATGAAGGAGGATCCCTTCATAGTTGCGATAGTACAAAATGTCCCCTAATAAGACATGTTTTGCTGCTCTCTATTTGAATGCTCGTCTTGCGACATGCGTCAATCCAGATGGAAGGGTGCCTAACTTTAGGTAGTCTCGGATAGGTGAATACCAATCCTACTGATCTAAAACCTCGACGGTATGAACAACCAATCCCTCTTAAAGTTCCTCTCTAGTGAAAGCTGAGTGGGAAAGCATCTACAAGAATAGCATCGTGTTGCTACTAATGGGAGTAGGGGAGAATAAGGACCCCTAGTCGACATGTTTTAGACGATCGAGGAATCGAATGAACTCATCCGAAGATGGTTCAATCTGAATTGAATGGACTCCTGGCATTGAGTCAGAGCTTGCACGCTCCATCGCGGATTGCGATAGAGTTTTGACTTGAATAGTTGTCATGTCACCAGAGAGGTCTTGCAGGATAAGTGACCCTAAGGAAGCCATAGTGTCTGCAAAATGATTTGATGAACGGGGGGGTGCCTCGATGTCATACCATTCAAGTTTTGCCAGGAGTTTGTCCATAAGGGCTTTGTAGGCCTGCAGTACTGGGAATTTACATTGAAATATCCCTTTCACTTGGTTGACTATTAGCAACGAATCACCAAAGATGTTCAAGTGTTTAATGTTCATGGTGATTACTGTTTGGAGACCTATGAGCAAGGCTTCATATTCGGCATTGTTATTGGTGCATGGGAAGTCAAGTTTAAATGACAAGGGGATTGGAGCCCCTTGCGGTGTGAAGAATACAATTCCTGCGCCACCTCCTTGCTCACATTTAGAACCATCAAAGAACAGGGTTATGTCGGCCTGTGACTCAGGTGCATCAGCATCTGGCAATTCTGAGACATGGAAGACCCCATCATCGGGTAGTTCTATTGTTAGAGGCTGATCGTCTTCAAGAGGAGCCTCTTCTAGTTGATCGGCTATGACTTGACCTTTAATGGATTTTTGTACAATGAACTCTATGTCAAACTCCATCAACAACATGATCCATTTCATCGTGCGGCTACTATGATAAGTACGACTCATCATGTATCGCAATGGATTCTCCTTAGACACAACATACATCATGTTACCGAGCATGTAATGGCATAGCTTTTTGGTAGCAAACACCACTGCCAAGCAGAGCTTTTTGATGTATGCATAGTTAAGTTTGTAACTGACCAGGGTGCAACTAAGATAGTATGTAGCCTGTTCTTTGTGAAGTTCATTCTTCTGGGCTAGCATGGTGCCCAGTGCTATCTCAGTAGCCGAGATATATAGATAGAATGGCACTCATGGCCTGGATGGTGCCAATACTAGTGGCAAATCCAAGTATTTTTTTATGTCATCGAAGGCTGACTATCACTCGTCATCCCAATGGAATGTTACCCCCTTGTGCAATAATTTGTTCATGGGTCGGCACTTGTCAGATAGCTGTGCTATGAAGCTCTTAATTGACACGACCTTTCCTTGCAGGATTCTGAGCTGCCTGATCGCCACTGAAAACATGAGATTTCAAAAGAAAAGTAATACTAACTTGATACCAAATGAACATGCACAAAATAAGACGAACGTAATCGAATCAAAACTAACATAAAATGAGAAACAGGAGCACAACCCTTTTTATTAATATGATTCCATATTCGATTACAATCTCTCTCCTTCCCCTTTAAGGGCTAGGAGGATTAGCATGTTTTAGTTACAATAATATTTAGTAGTCCTCCTTCCGCGTGCCCACATGTAGAATGGGCGGGCCAAGATGTCGCTGTCGCTTGTGTTGATGAGTCCTCGATATTTACCGCTTCTCCTGTGTTTAAATAAACAACAAAAAGAGTTAGTAGCACCTGTGTTAAGATAAAGCATCCGGTCTTTAAAACAAATAGAACATGCATGCAGAAGATGATCAAAATAGCAGGTTAGAATTCATCTCGGGTCAGGACGAGTTGGACTGTGGTAAATTAGAATTCATCCCAGGCAGGGACGAATTCGACTGTGTCAATTTGGGATTCGTCCCGGGTAGGGACGAATTTTCCTGTGTTCATTTAGGATTCGTCCCAGGCAGGGAAAAATTCGGCTGCCCGAAAACAGAGCGGGAGGACCCGTGAAATACCCTGTCTTCGATGCTTCAGCGACCTGCACAATTCAATCTTAGATACACGGGATGTCTAAGCAGATTAAAAATATCTTGGAGCCTGCGTGTTAGTGAGGAGGAGATGAAATAACATTTATGTTGATAGGTTTGGAATCAAACTCCCAAAATCATAATGCAAAGGAAACAAACATAAAACAATAGGTGTTGTCGGCAAATAGATGAATCCAGGGGTCCGGATTCATATTCTTCATAAACACCCGATGACCTCCCTTGCAGAAGAGATCATGGATGCGAAAGAAAGGAATCGAAGGCAGTCGTCTGGTGGCAAATCGGTAGGGCTTCGCTGCTCCAAATATTTCTTCTCCATCCTTCGATGAGGGAACTCTACGATTTATAGAATTCCCAGGGTGCAAATTGGTATGGGCATGCAGGGATGCCAGTTAGTGTTTATGCATGGGAGAGGAGATTCCTCTGGCCTGGTCTCCCATGCTTGTCTGGCATGCTTCTGTGACAGTCTGCTGTCTGCCCACTTGCATGCATGCGAGGCAGGGAATAGTCAGTGACTGTCACTGCCGCGCATGTCAAAATTTTTATTTTTGCTCGTTAGGCCTGGAATTCGTCCCAACCTGGGATGGATTGGAATTCGTCCTACCCAAGGACGGATTTGAATTCGTCCCTGGTAGGAACGAATTCAAGTTGTATTTCGTCCCAAGGTGAGACGAATTTGAAGCAGCATGTCTGGAGGTTCCAAATTGCCTTTTGACCTTTCAAAACTACTGTGTAAGTGGCTAGGACCACTGTTTGACCTCTAAGGGCTGCCCTGAAGGTTGTGTGTGTCAATGCGATCAGTGTTTGTAGTCATGTAATCGGATTGGTGCTATTTTGGTGTCTACATAAGTATTGTGATTTCACCCATTTAGGTGAGTAATATATGCTAAAATATTCATATTATATGCAATAATTCTCAACTCTATAATAGGCCATTAAACTGATGTGACCAATGCAAAGAAATAGAAAAAAGTGTAATGTGACAAAGGAAACACTTTTTATGTAAATGTTATGGCCTTAGACAATTTCTTCCCATTAAAACTTTTTAAACAAAAATAATTAAAGAATCCAACAACATAGAAATTGAACAACAAACTAGAATGTGTCATTTTTCATGCAAAAAAGAGGAATGCCTACCATACTATCATCACATGTCTTCCACCTTGTGAGTTGAGAAAATCATATTTCATAGCATGATTTTTGTAATTAGTTTTACTACTTTATATATGAAAAAAATAAACTTTGACTCAACTAACTGCAAGCATATGAGAGTGAAAGGGACACAAATCTACACCTCCCAATAAAAAAAGTTATAAGGCTAGTTAGGCTAGCCAAGTGCTCGTTCCACCACATCTACACAACAAATGGGACCCTATTAGATAAATAAGGGCACCCTTATAGTAAAAATGTGTTGAATACCAAAAGTGGTATGCAAGTACTAAACCCATGACCTCATCTCTGCAAAGCATCAACCCATTTTCCATTGATCAATGAGCTACTCATGGCAATTTTAACCAAAATTCTATGCTCTCTTTCACAAAGATACAAGACCTTTCCAACATATTGTAATACTTCCAAATTGGGTTCCTCTCATTGAAAGGATGCCATAACAATGAAGAAAATACATAAAATAATGCCCTATAATTTGAACTAGTAACATTGACCATCAAAAAGGATTACAAGAACATTGTTAATCATAATGCCACAACCCTAGGTTGAGAGGTGAGTGATAAATATTTCTTGAAGTTATTGATCCATTATTTCTTACTCCAAAATACTCATTCAATTACATTTTTGGAGTTCCAATCCATATATGAATACTTTATATAAAGGCCATGCAAAAATGGAGAGAAATAAAAATTTTATATATTCTCCCACTAACATATGTGATGATTGATATCCATGAAAAGCAAAACTCCTAAACAAACTAAATCTAGAAAAATAGTAAATACACAATCAATGGAAAAAAGAATAAGAAAATAGATACATACATAACACAATATTTCACCTAGGAAACCGTTATGGGAAAAAAACCCAACACAGTAATATCTCCTTATTGTATAAACTTAACCATATCCAATACAATAATGTTCATCTCTCATCTCTCTTCAAATATTGGTGCAAATGCAACTAAATAACAACAATACAACAATGGGTTTTACAGTACCATGGATAAAACACCATGGGTTTAAATATTTAACCCTAAACAACCCATATGGGTCTAAAAATATCTTAAAAAATCTTAAAACTTTCATCAAGGACTGCCAGTCCCGGATCCCTGCTTTTTGGGGGTTGCCACCCATGAACCTATGTTCGAGGTTTGACCTAGATTGAATTATAAATAGGATACATGTAGAGTGCCCAGTACCTTTTAGAGTTAACCCCACCAGAATAACATGGAAAATATTCAACATATTTTCAACATTCTTCCACTTGTTGAATAGCTTCCATATGGGTCAAAAATTGTTGTTGTTAACTATCAAGGGCAATCATACCCATAGATCTTCTACAATAAGAAATATTTTGAGAAGGTGCAACCTTTGTTAATGAATTAGTAGCATTATTATCTATATCAACTTTCTCCAGCATCTCTCGATTCCCTTCGACCATATCTCTCACAAAATGATACTAAATATCAATATGTTTTGATCGATCATGAAAACCAGGATTGTTGGCCAAAAATATTCCACTCTGAATATCACTGTCAATTTTGACAATCTTTTGCTTAAGACCAAATGTTGAACACAATATCTGTAACCACACTACTTATATATATGTATGAGTTTTTGCAATTTACTCTACCTCTATTGTAGACAAAGAAACCACTGACTTTTTTTTACTCATCCAACTTACTACCCCTCCAAATAGTCTAAACACATAAGCACTCATGGATCATATCTTGTCTAGATCTCCAACCCAGTCAACATCCATAAAACCTTGTAGATTTACAAAATTATTATCTCTAGATTTTTTGATAGCTTTTTATGCTTAACACTTAAAGTAAATAACCTCATAATAAAATATAAAATTGTAATAAAATAAAGATAACCCAAAAAATAATATTAACTATAATAACTCCAAAATAACTTAGAAATACTCACAAAATAATCACTTGTAAATTCTCACAAAAATACTAGAAATGATATTGAATAAAGGTCTACTAATGCATGCTATGTGCAATGCATTTTTAATAACAATTACAATGCTTTGTCATAAATATATAATAGAATGTGAGTCTTCACATGAAGCACTCTTGACCTTCACTCTTCTTTGAAACTCCACTTTCCTATTCTAAGGATACATGTGCACTCTTACATAATGGAAACTTGTACACATCCATACTCACAACACTTGCACACTTAATTATATGACACTTGTGCATTTCCTATACATTATTACTTTACATGAAATATAATCTCACACTCTAATCTAAGACACATACCTAATCTAATATTGTACCAAGGTGGTACATAAGCATGCACAAAATAATATAATATTATCCAAAACCCCCTAGTATTACATTATTTGTTTATTGAATACATTAGTCTTCAATACAATATTTGTCTTGATATAACTTTGTAATGGACTGGACCTTGATATAGTTCACCTACCTTTTGATTGTCTTCATACTTTTCTTCTTTGGTTTGTAAATGGATTTGAAAAGCACTGTCTTATTGTCCTCTCATATTTTTCATCATATTGAATTTTGGATTGACCCAACGTTTTTTATAGTAAATTGATCCTTGATTCTCACTTCCTATAATCTATCTCAAAATATTCAATAGTGTTATTTTGAAGAAAAATAAGATCTTGAGAGAATCCAATTGAGTCTAAAGCATATAATCCATTCCTAATTGATCTTGTAGCTTCTATCTCATTTTGAATTTTAATGAGATATTTATTAACTCCATTTATATATTTAAACTCAATTAATCTTTTAATTTCTACTAGTTGAGTTACTGAGATAAGATTAGTTGCCAATCTAGGAACACAAAATTTGAAAAAGGTGTACTACGTGTTACACATCCATATCTATGAACAAGATAGGTTTTTCCATCTACAATTTTTAAATTGAAGTTGCTTTTGTGCTCTATAAAATCAAACCATTGTAAATTTCTTGGCATATGATGACTGACACTAGAATCTATATACCAAAGGTTTTATCCTTTTGAACCTCATGATTATCTTTCTTTGATGTTATCTTGCATTGTTGATTATGAAGAATTAATTTTGATCTTGAATCCTTCCATAATGTTGATAAGTCCCTCTTGATAATTTCTCCATCAATTTCCTTTTATGTAGCCTACCTTATAGCTCCCTAGATAATTATTTCAAATTTCTAAATTTCAAAAATCTTTGTAGTTGATTACTTTATATCTCCTAGTTTTTCAAAATTTCAAAAACCTTTTGATGTTGAATTCCTTATAGCTCCCTAATTGAATATAAACTAGAATATTTGTAAATTTAATATTTCTAAGTTTGATGTAGACTACCTTGTCTCTCCACACTTAAATTAATTTGCAATATTCCTATGTAACTTGAAATTCAAATAAGATAAAATACTTCAAAAAAATTAAATTAAATTGCACTTATCACTCCAAAAAACTCTAAATTGCATAAATAAAATTCCAAGATTATAACTTTCTAATTATCTACCTTATCCCTCAATTAATCCAATTAATCTCTAATGTAATAGATTAATTAAACTTAAACCTTAGAATAATAAAACTTGCCCCAAATGTCTCCTTAAACCTTTGAAAAATAAAATTCAGACTCGATTAAAATACATTTATTTGGTGTCTTTGTTTTTACACCTCTTTTGAATTGATAAAAAATATTATTATGCTTGCACACTCAGTTTCCTTCTACCATGCTCAACCTCAGCTCTCAATGACTCTTCTCCTATGAATGTGTGTATACCATGCAATCAAGGTTTATTTCTATGGTTTGAAAAGTGGCAATGAAGACCCTTCCCTTGCTCATGAAGACATTACATCTTCATCATGTGACACCAAATTCAAATATTTGTTTCTTCTCTTCCTCAATGCTTTGCCTTATAGTGTTCTAGATGACACTTGTTGCTTCAAATTTGGCTCAACCAAATTGTATTTTGAATGCTTAAAAATTAGGTCTTCTTCCAAAATGGAGAGTTACCTTTTGAATGACAATGTAATTTTTGCTTCACCTTCCTTGCTACATCTCTTCTTGGTACTTAGATTTCTTACTATTGATGATCATAAACTCTTTGTTGGATGCTTGGCACTTTGAATTCTTTTTTAGGTTATATTCTGACTAGTTTCAATATCCTTTGACATTCAACCTCCTCTTGGGTGATGCTTGAAGTATAACTTTTAGTTGACGATCTCTTATATTTATTTTGAATTCTTTGATCTATGTTATTATATCTAGTTTTGTTTGACTTGTATTATTCAATGTTGTTTTTCATTGATACTCCCTTGGCAATGGTGCTTATGTTGCACATATTTACCAAGCTCACTACTAATCCTTTCAACAATGATGCTCTCTATTTTAATATTGATGTTTTATTTTCTGTTTGTTTTGTAGATTCATGGAGAAGATATCAAATGTACTTTCTCCATACATTGGCCTTTGTTAAAATCTTCCTCTTAGAGATATTTTTATCTAATATATTTCAACCTTGTCTCTCATAATATTATTTATCTACAGGTTTAAGGATGATGATACTACAATGGATCCAGTCCAAAACTAAAACATTTTTAATACTTTTACTTCACTACTCCTTTATGTCTTACATTGTCTCCATTATTTTGACTCTCCTTGATTTTGGTTATGGCGTTATTCTTGCTTGCAATGTATTTCTTGAGCTAGGGCACTCCTCCTAAATGGTGCTAGATGATTCTTCGCTTAATTGAAGTGTTCTACTATCTTCCTTATATGATTTTTCCTTAAATATTAAAATATATTACTTTGTTGTCTTGTCCATTTTAATCCTTCTCTTGAGGTGTATTTGTTGTCTATTCAAACATTTATCTAAGTGCTACCTTTTTTGTATTTTCGTGCACTTCTCTAGGCACGTCTAACATGGATTTCTATGATGGCCCTTCTAATATTGTTCTAATTGTAAATGACTAAATCTATTTCTCTTTATTATGTTATCCTTGACTATATTCTCTTATAGATTATTTATAGAGGCTTATTTACTCTTTCCTTTAGATCCTGTAATCTTCTTCTCTGGTTCTTGAACTTTTAACGTGCTAAAAATTTTTGTTCTACTTAGCTTTCATTAAACTCTACCTTGCTTGACTTTGTTTGTTATTATACTTTAGCATTCGTAGATGCTTCAAAGTTCTAATGGAGATTATGTTATTCTTCTGACTATTTACTGTACTAATACTTTCTTCTTTTGTTGTTTAACTTTGTTATTCACTTGCAAATATAAACGCAAGAAATTAAATCATTGGATCACTGGTGTAGGGTGCTCTCCAAGATTAAACTTTCACTATGTTGTCCTTTTGAATACCTACAACCATTAATAATTTAAAATTATTAATAGTGCTATTAATAAACTTTAATATGCAATGTTCTCTGCCATGTATATGGTTCCAAACTTATTTGCTTCATATAATTCTTTTAAGCCTTAATTATTCCTCCTATGATCAGTTTAATTTTGAGCATTACTTATCTATTTCTTACTTTAGTGGGTTTTTCACCATATGGTAATGACTATCCCAAATCCAATGAGTTATTTTTTCAAATTCCCTTCCTTCTCTTTGGAAATATTTTCTATTTATTTCTTTGTATTCAATGTTGATCTTCTAGATTTCAATATTTTTCTTGACTAAATATATTGCTTTATCTAGCTTCAATAATTCTATCTTTAATGCTATTATAATGCTTCACTTGCTTTCAATATTTTCCTTGTGGCATTCACTTCAAATATTACCTTCCTCTTTTACTATTTTGAATATTCTAACTTTGTTGTCCAATGTGGACTACTAAAATACTTTCTTTGATGTGTTGTATTGTCCTTTAACTAGGACCATCCTCAAGACTTTCTATTGCATTGAAGCCTCTTGAAGTCTTCTTCTACCTTCATGTTTGCTTTCTCTATCAAATGTTTCAATATGACATCTTTCTTAGGTATCTTAATCTATATTTAGTGGGACTTTTCCAAGTCTTTTTTTTTTGCTTCTATGGGACCTCTTTTCTCTTAGGTATCCTTAATATTGTCAATCTCAAGGTCTATCTTCAATATCTGAAACTTTTCTATAGATTGCATTCTATTCCTAATTTATTCTTGGACTAGGTAAATTGAATCTATATATCAAGGTCTATCTTTGAGACCTTAAATATTTATCAAGATCTATGTCTAAAATATAACTCAAACTCAAACCAATCCCTACATGAAGAAAGCTCACAACTTTCTAGTAGTCAAATATGAGAATCTTGTCTACCCATTTGAGGAATATTCTCAAATTCTAAAGATCGATTTTTACTGCAACAAAACTTAGATAACATTTTCTAGCAATAATATAAAACTTATATAAAATATTTTAATAATCTAAAATAAAATAGCAATGACCAAATTTTTCTTGTTTGATTTGGTTCTCTAAAATATACCTCTTTAAATCTTCACTAGTTGTCCTTCAACCTAGTGGTAATAAATTATTTCCTTTGCTAGTTTTTCTTCAACATGGTCAAAATAGTATCTTCTCTAGTTTTATTATTAGAGGTAATATCCTTAATTTCACTGGTTTGTCCTTATATATCACAAATACTTATCTTCAATGGATATTCTCTTAGACAATGGAAATTTCCTTGGAATGTTTAAAAATTTTAAAAACTTGTGCAAGAAAACTTGTGCAAGAAAACTTGTGGCTCTTATACCACTGATAGCTTTTGATGCTTAACACTTAAAGTAAATAACCAAAGAATAAAATATAAAATTGTAATAAAATAAAGATAACTTAAAATGTAATATCAATTATAATAACTCCAAAAATAAATCAAAAATACGTAGAGAATAATCACTTGTAAATGCTCACAAAAATACTAAAAATTATATTAAATAAAGGTCTACTAATGCATGCTATGTGCAATGCATTTTTGATAATAATTACAATGCTTTGTATCAAATATATAATAGAATGTGAATCTTCACAGGAATCACTCTTGACCTTCACTCTTCTTTAAAACTCTTCACTTTCCTATTCTAAGGACACATGTGCACTCTTATATAATGAAAACATGTGCACATCCACAGTCACAACACTTGCACATTTAATTATGATACACCTATTTATTTCCTACACATTATTACATTACATGAAATATAATATCACACGCTAAACTAAGACACACCTAATATAATATTGTACCAAGATGGTACATAAGCATGCACAAAATAATGTAATATTATCCAATATTTTCCTTGGTAACAAATAGCATAGTTTGAAGTTCCAAGCAAGTATATGAATATCCTCTTCACAATAGTCCAATGTTCCTTTCTTGGATTGGATATATATATGCTAACTAATCTCACTACATGTGCAATATCAGGTTTAGTACATACCATTGCATATAATATACTACCAACAACGCTAGCATAAGGAACATGATACATTTCTTCAATTTTCCCATTTGTTTTAGGATATTGTTCAACATTTAACTTTTGACCAATAGGATATGAAGTATATAATAGTTTGCAATCATGCATCCTAAACCTATGTAGTATAAAATTAACATATTTCCATTGATTTAACCATAAATTTTTATTAGCATGATCCCTTATTATTTCCATGCCCAAGATAAATTATGTAGCACCCAAATCCTTCATGTCAATTTCAGAAGATAACTAATATTTTAGTAACTTTATCATCTCCTTATTGTTACCACTTAACAATATATCATTGACATACAAAAAAATGATAACAAAAATTTCACCTTCTTGTTTAAACTACACACACAGATCTACTTTATTTTTTTGAAGCCCAAGTGTCAAAAAAACCTATCAAATTAATGGTTCCACATTCTTGGAGATTGCTTCAAGTCGTAAAAAGACTCTTTCAACTTGCATACCATCTCTAGCCTCTTGCTAGCCTAAAAATTTACTTCTCTGGCCTCTCATATCAAGAGTAACTCCTACTCCTCATGCAACTGGTATACCATATCATCTCTTCTCAACATCTATGTCAAAATATTATTGAGGGGACATGCTTATTTGTAAAAATAAACTAGCTATATCAAAGAGTCAACTAGCGACGGTGATACTGATGGTAAGCTATCCAAATATAGGACACTCCCTATGATGGCTCACCATAATTTAACAATAATCTCATACTACTCCTAGGTTATATTGGTAATCATGAGTAGAAAACTTTTAAATTTGAAATCATTATCAAATTATGTATCATAAATCACTAACTATGCATGAAATAAAAGTTATAAGCACTAATATAATGGGATGATATACCTAGTTTGCATGGTTATCATGTTGGGTTTTCCTTATCTAAGAAAGAAACCTAAGAAACCTCTAGGTTGAAAAATTGTATAGGTTGTTAGATAGTCCATCCATATTCTACTATAAATAGTCCATCCCTCTTCTATATATGTTGTTAGGATGACAGTTATATCTTCATAATGGTTTCATTGTTGAGAATGATCTATAGTGGGCTTGCAATGATGATCTATGTATATCCTCTCTACTATTGGGCTACAAGATCTTCATCTCTATCAATCCTCTATCTATGACAACCCTATGTAATGGGTCACTCATATTGTCTATTTCTCACTCCATTTTATGTTTAAGTCATGCTATTATAAGTGGGATTGTACCATTAGATGATGGTACCAAAATTTCCTAGGGACTTGTCTATCCTATGAGGCTCTATCACTTTTGGTCAATGATCATATACTATGATTGTCAACTATACCCCTGTGAGCTACTCTATATCCCAATGGTCAGTTTATCATAAGTGGTGATAGGGTACCTAGATAATATATTGACAAGGGACCCATGTTAGTGGTGGAACCTAAAGTATTGTATCTTCTACCACAAGATTCCATCACCTTTTCTAATTTTTGTTGGGTATCATATCTTGGGATAAGCCCTAGGTATAGTACATAGAAAAATACTTATCTTAGGTGTCATATCTTAGAGTAGAAATACTAGGATGACATTACATGCTCTTTGGTCTTAAAAATGTAAATATAATGATATATAGAGCTAATAATTCCCACTCTTAGGTAAATCCCCTCTTTGGTCCTATGTAATTATCCTCTAGAAATAGATGCAATGGGTAAATTAGTGTAATGAAGATCCTATTCATGTTTTTTTGATAGTACATAAAGGAAAATAAGAGGAATATTGATGCAGGAGCATCCGAGGGCAGCAAAGCAATCGGGCATCAACCAAACTTTTGTTGTTAATTTTTTTTTCTAAGTGTTGCAATGCTATTTTTTCTAAGTGGTGCAAGTAAAAATATGTGTCGCGATATCACGACACAAAAGTGTTGCGATATCGTGACCAAAACTGAAGATAGGGGAGCAGCGGACAAAATGTCGTGATTTCATGACATGTCACAAAATCACGACCCAAGGTAGGAAACCGGAGGTGTAGAGACCAGAGGTCGTGAAATCACGATCGCCGAAGGAGAAACGAAGGCATGGAGACCAGAGGTCGTGAAATCGTGACATGTCACGAAATCACGATCATCGAAGGAGAAACGAAGGCATAGAGACCAGAGGTCGCGAAATCGTGACATGTCACGATTTCACGATCGAAACGGAAAAACAGAGGCCGATAGAAAAAATGGCATGATATCGCGACATGTCACGATATCGCGGCCAAAACGGAGAGAGAAGGTGCAGAAGGAAAATGGTCACAATATCATGACATGTCACGATATCGCGACCAAACAGAAAGACACGCACTTCCAGCTTTCATAAAGATGTCCCTTCATGCGTGACAAGTTAGAGGCAATGAAGCAGCAGTTCCAAATGAGGATCTCAATGGGCATGTTGGCCACTCGTGCAAGATATCTAGGAGATGCATTTAAAGCAACTAATAGCAATTAGCAGATCAAGAAGTAGATTCCGTTGGATATGGCAGCCAGTCGCACACCTCACCAAGAGTCTCATCAATGCAACTTTCTAGAATTGTTCCAAGTGGCAATTGTAGATCGTGGGAAGTGGGAAAGCACAGAGGATCGGGACCTCAATAAAAACCCATGGATTGTAATGAGAGGAGGTTGGAAAATGGTAGTTTGGCTGTATATTCTTGTAAATTCTTCCAAAGTATTGAATACAAATTTTTGGGCTCTTGTTTTTTTGGTTTCCTATGTTATGCAAGATCTGTTCTCCACCAAGTGATATTAGAGCTAGTAGTTCCTGAGTGTGTAGCAGATCGCCGGAGGAGAGGCAGTTACACTAGGATCTATGGAAGGGCTTGGAATTGGGTGAGCAGAATGCCTCCAAGGAGAAATACTGTTGGTGGGAGAGGCATGGTAGCAGTAGAAGATGTTCGAGCTTTGCAACGGCAAATGCAAGCTCGCAAGAAGAAATGCGTAGAAGATTGGAGCCAAGGAGAGATGAAGGTAGTGAAGAGGAAGATGATGAAGAAGAAGGCCAACCTGAGGAGGAAGAAGAAGTAGTAGATCTGACTCAAGCCAGACTATACAAAGCCATATCCTAGATTGGGAAGAGGCCGAAGATGGAGGTTTCCACATATTCCAGGAACCTTGATCCAGAGGAATTGATCGACTGGATCAACAACCTAGAAGAGTACTTTGAGTACGAAGAGGTTGAGGACCCTGATAGGGTTAGATTCACAAAGACCAAATTAAAAGGTCATGCTAGCATTTGGTGGAAGGGAGTGCAGCTGGAGAAAAATAAAAGAGGGAAAGAGAGAATAACTAAGTGGGAAGGGATGGCAGAAAATCTAAAGAGGTAGTTCATCCCTGGTGATTATGAGTTAGACCTGCTAAAGAAAATGCAAGGATTGAGGCAATCAAGCAAGTCTGTGAAGGAATACACAGAAGAATTTCATAAAATAATAATTAGAATAGGCCACTCAGAGGCCAATAAGGAGAAGGTAGCTCGTTACATTAATGGGTTATGAGCAAGCATTCAGGAAGAACTAAGTCTAGTCCGGATGACCACCATAGAGGACGCTTACCAATTTGCTTTAAAGGTTGAAGAGAAGCTCAATAGGAGGTTTGAAAACAAGCAAAGAGGAAGAGGTCATGGTGGAAGGACCAGCGAAAGGAACAGTGGAAGAAGAAATGAAGATTTCCAAAAAAATGGAGAAGGTAGTAGCAATCAAGAACAAAGGAGAGAAAATGCAGACCGCCCTCGTAATCAGAATAATGGTTACCGAGGGGGAAGAGGCAAAGCTGGACATGGACAAGGAAGAGGAAGATTTCGAGGGACTTGCTTCCAGTGTGATGAAGAGGGACATCACCAATATGAGTGCCCACAGTAGTGAGAAATAAATAATCAAAGGACGGAAGGAAATGCCAGAGTAGCAGTCACGGATGAGGATGCTGGATCTGAGCATTCTGAAGAAGTTGAGAGAGGAGAAGTAATGATTGCAAGGAGAGTCTTCTTTAATGAAGAGGGAGCTACAGATCAGAGGAAAATCTTATTTCGCATAAGGTGTAAGTGCGCGAGTAAGATTTGCAAAATTATCATTGACAATGGTAGCACAGATAACCTAGTTTCAGAGGGAATGGTTACAAAGCTACAACTGGAGAGAAAGAAACACCCGCATCCATATCGGATCGTGTGGTTGCAAAAAGACCATAAGGTTTTGGTCAATGAATAATGCCTGGTAAAATTCAGCATTGGAAATTACTGTGATGAGGTTCTGTGCGACATTCTTCCTATGGATGCATGCCATTTGCTTCTAGGAAGGCCATGGCAGTTTGACAGGTGTGCGGTTCATGATGGCCGAGCCAACACCTATTTTGTGACCAAGAATGGAATGCGTCATAAGTTGAAACCCCTGAAGGAGGTGGAAGAAAAGGTATGTGGCAGTGCAAGAATTTTCTTGGTTAACGGAAGAAATTTTTTAGATGATTTAAAGCATGAAAATGTGTGTTATGCATTAATTCCTAGAGTCAGAAATACAGAATGCAAAGATGCCCCAGCAGAAGTCCAAGGTCTGTTGAGGGAATTTCTAGATATCATATCTAATAATGTGCCTGAGGGTTTACCCCCAGTAAGAAAAATCAGTCACCATATTAATTTGGTGCCAGGGTCAAGCTTGCCAAATAAAGCTATGCATAGAATGACACCTGTAGAAACTGAAGAACTAAACAGGCAGGTCCAGGAATTGCTGGAGAAGGGATTGATTAGGGAGAGTCTTAGCCCATGTGCAGTACCTGTAGTACTAGCACCCAAGAAGGATGGAGAGTGGAGAATGTGCACAGACTCTTGGGCAATTAACAAGATCACTATCAAATATAGATTTCCATTGCCAAGGATGGATGACATAATGGACTGTTTGAGTGGAGCCAAGTACTTCACCAAAATTGACCTCAAGAGTGGTTACCACCAGATCCGTGTCAGGGAAGGAGATGAGTGGAAGACAACCTTCAAGACAAGAGAGGGCTTGTATGAGTGGTTGGTCATGCCATTTGGGCTATCCAATGCACCAAGTACCTTCATGCGACTGATGAATGAGGTATCGAAAGAGTTTTTAGGAAAATTTGTCATTTTTTATTTAGATGATATATTAATATTCAGCAGAAACCTGGAGGAACACCTTATGCACATCAGGAGGGTTTTTGAAAGGCTGCGGGAGGAGCAGTTATTAATAAATCTGAAAAAGTGTAATTTTGTCAAGGAAGAGTTAGTATACTTTGGATTTGTAATCTCAGCAGAAGGTCTGGAAATGGACCCAGAGAAGGTGAGAGCCATCATCGAATGGCCTACCCCAAGAAGCACAACAGAGGTAAGATCATTCATGGTCTAGCCAGATTTTATAGAAAGTTCATAAGGAACTTCAGCAGCATTTGTGCACCCCTCACAGAAACAATGAGAGGGGATAAGAAAGAATTCAAGTGGACCTTAGGGGCTAAGAGGAGCTTTGATGCATTAAAGAAAAAGGTCATAGAATAGCCTGTTTTGGCACTTCCAGACTTCAACAAAGTATTTCAAGTTGATTGTGATGCCAATGGCAGTGCAATAGGGGCTGTACTGAGTCAAGAAGGTAGACCTGTTGCTTATTTTAGTGAAAAGCTCAATGATGCTCGAAAAAAGTATTCAGTTTATGACCAAGAATTTTATGCTATAGTTCAGGCTCTAAAGAAGTGGAGGCATTATTTGTTGCCCAAAGAGTTTGTTCTATTTACTGATCATCAGGCATTGTAGTACATCAACAACCAAACAAAACTGAATCAAAGGCACATGAAGTGGGTTGAGTTTCTCCAAAGCTATACCTTTGTGTTAAAGCACATGAGCGAAAAATCAAATAGAGTTGCAGATTCTTTAAGTAGAAGGTAGAATCTGCTAATTGAAATGACAGTGGAAGTAGTTGGATTCGAAGAACTGAAGGGTCTTTATCCTGAAGATCCTGATTTTGCAGCAGCCTGGACGACTTGCTTGGCACCTGTTACTGTGGACAGGACAAAATGGTTAGATTTCCTAATCCAAGATGGAATTCTATTCATGGGAAATAAATTATGCATTCCAAGGAGTTCCATGCGAGAGAACTTAATCAAGGAAAAGCACAGCGAAGGACTGGCTGGGCATTTTGGTCAGGATAAGACCATTGCCTTGGTGAATGAAAATTACTACTGGGCGCAACTTCAGCAAGATGTGAGGATGTTTGTGCAAAGTTGCAGAATATGCTAGATGGCAAAATGCGTAAGGCAAAATACAGGATTATACTAGCCATTACCTGTACCTAAGAGGCCATGGGAGGACATAAGCATGGATTTTATTCTTGGATTTCCCAGAACATAGAGGGGAAATGACTGTATTTGTGGTGGTTGACTGATTCTACAAAATGGCACATTTTATTCTATACCAGAAGACAAGTGATGCAGTTCACATTGCAGGGTTATTTTTCAAGGAAGTGGTACGACTTCACGGTCTACCAAGAAGCATAGTTTCGAGCGGATATACAAAGTTTGTTGGGTATTTCTGGAGAACATTGTGGAAGAAGTCGAAGATAGATCTAAAGTTTAGTTCTGCATACCACCCACAAACTGATAGACAAACAGAGGTGGTAAATAGAAGTCTGGGTAATTTTCTAAGATGCTTGATAGCAGATAAACCCAAGGGATGGGATTTAGTTTTGCCGCAGTTAGAATTTGCATACAACAATTTTGTCAATAAGAGTACAAACAAATATCCATTCCAAATCATATATGGAAGCAGTCCGAGAAACGTTTCTGAGCTGAGAAAATTAGATAGAGAAGAAAAGTGCAGTGCAAAGGCTGAGGAATTCGCAAAATAGATGAGAAGCCTGCATGAAGAAGTAAAGAAACAAATTGCAAAAATGAATACTTAGTATAAAGCAAGAGCAGACCAAAAGCGATGGTTCAAAGAGTTTGAAGTGGGAGATGAAGTCATGGTCCATCTCAGAAAAGAAAGATTTCCAGCCAAAACTTACAACAAGTTGAAGATGAAGAAGTTTGGACCATGCAGAATACTAGAAAAATGGGATTCAGGCAATGCATATAAAGTGGAATTACCAAGTGGGCTTGATATTTCACCTATTTTTAACATATCCGATTTAGTGGAATACCATGAAGGAGATAGTACAGAGGAACCAAGCACAGAATTGTGGAGCATTCCAGCATCTAACCCATCCAAAGAAGATATAGAGGAAATATTAGATACTCGTGAAGGCAGAAGCACAAGGAACAAATAATATTCTGAGTATTTGATCAAGTGGAAAGGCAGACCTATAGAAGATGCAACTTGGTTATCAAAAGTCGAGGTTGACTGCACTGGGTATTCCTCCCAAAGATCGAAGTGAGGATCACTTCTCAATCCACCCCAGGTGTCTGATGCAGGAGCATCCGAGGGCAGCAAAGCAATCGGGCATAAACCAAACTTTTGTTGTTAATTTTTTTTTTCTAAGTGTTGCAATGTTATTTTTTCTAAGTGTTGCAAGTAAAAATATGTGTCGCGATATCGCGACACAAAAGTGTCGCGATATCGCGACCAAAACTGAAGATAGGGGAGCAACGGACAAAATGTCACGATTTCGCGACATGTCACGAAATTGCGACCCAAGGCATGTCGCAAAATCGTGACCCAAGGCAGGAAACCGGAGGCGCAGAGACCAAAGGTCACGAAATCGTGACCGCCGAAGGAGAAACAAAGGCATGGAGACCAAAGGTCACAAAATCATGACCGTCGAAGGAGAAATGAAGGCACGGAGACCAGAGGTCACGAAATCGCAACCGTCGAAGGAGAAACGAAGGCACGAAGACCAAAGGTCATGAAATCATGACATGTCACGATTTCACGACCGAAACAGCAAAACAAAGGCCGATAGAAAAACCGGCGCGATATCACGACATGTCGCGATATCACGGCAAAAATGGAGAGAGAAGGTGCAGAAGGAAAATGGTCATGATATCGTGACCAAATAGAAAGACACGCACTTCCAGCTTTCATAAAGACGTCCCTTTGTGCACGAAAAGTTAGAGGCAGTGAAGCAGCAATTCCAAAGGAGGATCTCAACGGGCATGTTGGCCAATCACATAGGATATCTGGGAGACGCATTTAAAGCAACTAACAGCAAGCAGCAGATCGAGAAGTAGACTCCGTTGGATATGGCAGCCAGTCGCGCACCTCACCAAGAGTCTCATCAATGCAACTTTCCAGTATTGTTCCAAGTGGCAATTGTAGATCGTGGGAAGTGGGAAAGCACAGAGGATCGGGACCTCAATAAAAACCCATGGATTGTAATGAGAGGAGGTTGGAAAACGATAGTTTGGCTGTATATTCTTGTAAATTCTTCCAAAGTGTTGAATACAAATTTTTGGGCTCTTGTTTTTCTGGTTTCCTGTGTTATGCAAGATTTGTTCTCCACCAAATATACTAGCACATTGTATGAATGGGATGGTTGTTTCTATAGAAGCCTATTCTAGTAAAATGGCTCTCTATCTATCTAATATCCTCCCCATAGCTATCAACTCTACTAGCATCAATCATGTCTTTGTTGGAATATATTACATCATTTGGTACATGCCAATGTACCATCATAGGTACATGTTTAGATTAGGAGTTTATCTTAGATTAGGATTTAAGTATTTGCTTTATGTAGTGTAATAAATGCATAATGTGCATGTTGTCCACATGTACATGAGTCCTTAATAATAGTAATATGAAGAGTCATAGAAATATGGAAGGCCAAGAGTCATGCCTCATTATATAGAGGTCTTCTTATGTAATAACAATGAGAGGATTTTAGAGTGCACAAGGTAGAGTAGTAGTAGATACAATATAGAGCATTTATGTAATATGGAGTGTTTAGTGACCTCCATTTCATATCATTGTATAATTTTTATGAGATTTCATTAATGGCTATTTCATGAGTATTTTCTCAAGTTTCTCATGTTATTTACTTGCTTATTATATTGTCATTATCATAGATATAACATTGCATGCTTATTTTAGTCCTTGTGGTTGCATTTCCTTTAAGTTTATAGCATCAAAAGCTAATAGTGGTATCAAAACCACGAGGGATATTAATAGGAGATAGGGAGAGCCATAATAATATTGAAAGGATATAGGAAATATCATTTTTAATATCTTTGAATTTTCTATTTGGCTAGGGTCTTTTCACAGTGTTGCAAGAAAACTTATGAAGACTAGGACTCGGCATTAATTATAGTAGATTGACAAATCAACTAGTGAAGTTCATTATATTTAGATTTAAATTTCTACTATAATTTTCTAATACTTTGTTGCATTAAAGTGGTGATTCAAATGAAGTTGAGAAAATTTCTACAAGAGTTAGGAAGAATATATTCTTTGGAATCAAATGAGTACTTGAAGCAATAATTTGAAGATTGAAGATTTGTAGGCCTAATAAAAAGGCCCCATTGTAGGATTTACATATTGAAGATTCCAAGTAAAATATTGAGAAGAGAGGAAGAGGCCAAAGAAGCCACATTGAATATTGAAGATCAAGGAGGAGGTCCAAGAAAGAAGAATCCATTTTATACTGAATATTGAGGAGAACCAAGAAGGAATTCCTCATAGAAACTTGAACATTGAATAATTCAAAGTGAAGAAATAAGAAAGTAGCTCTAAAAGGAGGATACCCATGAGAAAGGTCCCATTGAATAACTTCCAGATTTGGAATATTGAAGATAGAGGATTAGGAAAATTCTTATTTAAGAGAAGCTACATAATTTTAAGACCCAAGAGGATAGGTCTCAAGAAAAGGTAGAAGGAGAAAGAAAGAGAAGGCTAGAAAATCCCTATTGAATAATTTGAAGATGAATTTCCATTGTATAATATAGCTACCAAGGAGAAGCACCTAAAAAATAGAGGAATTTGGGATAATTATCACCATCTAACAACAAGCCCAAAAAGGTAGAAATACTTGGAAAAAAATTTACCAATTTTTAAAAGAGTTTTTCAAAGTTCTTAAGACATTTATATTATTGATAAGAAGGCCCACAAATTTTCCAATATTGAAGTCATAATTATACAAGGAGGTTGAAGGATAAATGAGATAGAATAAGCCACCATATTTGAGAGATTTGAAGGTTGCCACTGAAGGCTTAAAGGCTGATTTTTGAAGGAGGAGATTATTGTTTTTACAATAGAAGTTGAAAAGTCACAGGACAAAAAAGTCAAGGTGACATAGTGCTACAAGGTAGAGAATATTTTTGCAGAAGTTGAATAGCCCATGAACAACCAACTTAAAGGAAGGCTTGACAAAAAATAAGGTAGCATTCAAAAAGGAAACAATATCTACAAATTGGATGAGTTTAGGATAGCAACTAAAGGATAAGGTTTCAAGCATTTCAATAAAGAGTGGACATCAAGAATAGCTACAAATTTGGAGTCCAAGAAAATAGAGTTGAAGAAGAATTAGAGCCACAAAAATCAAAATTTTGGATAACAAACTAAAGACTAAAAAGCTGAAACTCTAAGGCAACATTCGAGTAGAAAAGAAAGCTAAAAATTTATAATGTTTAGGGCAGTAAAGCCCAAGGATTTGAAGCTAAAAATTTCCAAAAATGGAGCGGAAAATAGGTGAGTCAAATCACCAAGAAATAAAGCTACAGAAGGAGACCAAAAGGTATGCAATATTGGTGCAAAAAGTTCATTATTTGAACATTCATATCTAGCTTATTATTAAGTCTTCAAAAGCACTATATTTGAGGTTTTAAAAGTTTCATCAGGAAAGGTATAATGTTTACATATTCTAAGATCAAAGAAGACTTAGTTACATTGGTGTTATAGAGGTTATTATAAGTATTTAAATTAGTTCATTTTAAGATTAAAAGAGTACCATATTAGAGCCATTAAAGTTAGCAAAATAGAGCTCTAAAGTTTAGTGTATCCAAGGTGAAAAATGAGGCATCTTGAGTATCATCAAACCTGCACATTTTGAAAAACATAAAGAAAATTATATATTTCATAAAGAAGGATTCATAAAATAAGAAAGCATTAGTTTCAAAATATTTATTTACACTCATTAAGATGTATATTATTCTAAGGTGTATTGAGCATAAGAAGAAGACTCAATAGTAAAATTTAAAGACACCAAGAGGTGTGCCAAGTATTCAAAGGCATTTGGTGAAGGTAGGATAACAAGGCATAGAAACAACTACCATAAGCAATGCCATATTTTTGAAGAATATAGCCACTTGAAAGGCAACATAGAATGTTGAGCAATAGTCACTACTTGAACAGTGTAAAGCACTTGAAAACCATCATGGATTGCAAGGATTAAGCTAGTAAGGATACACCACTAGTTATAGGATAAGAAGCATAACATCACAGGACATGCTAGAAACTAATAATGAGCATTGAAAATAAGCACCACTAGCATCTTCATAATACCATAAAAAAACTAAATAAAACACCACCAAATAAGTTACAAGCTCAACTACGTAGAAACTTCCATAGAAGAAGAAGTGTTGGAGAAGTAATAGGTGAAATAACCAAGACAACGAGCATTGGCAAGCACAAAGGAGTTTTTAGTGATAAGGAAGAAAAAAAATTAGGGTGCATAAGTTTCATGACAAGGAAATCCAAGTGCTAAGGAGTCATTCGACATGTGGAGAGAGTTTCATATTCCATTGGAGGGTGTTAACATATTCCATTGTGTAGAGATATGTTAAAGAAGACCTAATACCTTCACACTCAAGAAGTATTGTTGAGAAGCAACACACCCCCACTAAAAAAATGAAATTCCATCCTTTGAAAATATTTAATTTTCATTTTTTTCCACAGGGACCCTCTTGAGTTTTTCGGGTTTTAATTCCAAATTTTGCTTGCATCCTTTTTCAAATTTCGCCTACATCAAAGTGTCCAAGTAGGCTTGCATATGGCATTGATTTCAATTTAAAATTTTTGAAATTTTGCATGTTAAATGTATTAATTCATATTAATCATTTCAAAAAATTTAATTTTCAATAGTTTTTCTAAGGTTTAATTATTAAAATCAAATGTTAGGGTTCTTTTAATTATTTTCTTCTTGCCGACAAACTTACTCCAAACTTGAAATCCTCATAACTTTTGGAAGACAAATCCGTTTGAGGTGATTCGAATTTTGGGTGGAAGATCTTAAACTCATCTTTGTGGTGATACTAAATTTCTGGACTTTTAGACAATATTCACTTACCAAAAATAGCAGTTTCTATTTCTGGCCAGTAAACTTCTAAATGCAATATCTCATGATCTAGATCAAATTTTCTGGTTTTCTTTGCAGATTTGGATATCCTTTGGGCTTATTTAGATGCTTGTAAAGTTTCATAAAATTCCGGGCACTTCGAATTTTCATCATTTTTCTACACCATATGAAGCTGACCATTCTTGAGCAATTTAAAATTCATTTTTCAAATGTTAAAATCATTTTTGAGTAAGGAAGATCCTTCACCAATATGTAAAAATGCAAAATACAGATGGACAAAGTCATTTGAGTCAACCTACAATTTTTGGAGAATTTGCAAAGTGGAAGAAATAAAAGAAGAAAATGTCCCGAAATCGCGACATGTTCCATTTTCGTGACTTGTTTCATTTTCGCGAGGGCACAAGGTTGGAAGAAATAAATTGAAGAAAATGTTTCGAAATCGCGACATGTTCCATTTTCGTGACTTGTCTCATTTTCGTGAGGGCACAAGCTTGGAAGAAATAAATTGAAGAAAATGTTCCGAAATCGCGACATGTTCCATTTTTGTGACTTGTCTCATTTTCGCGAGGGCACAAGCTTGGAAGAAATAAATTGAGGGAAATGTCCCGAAATCGCGACATGTTCCATTTTTGTGACTTGTCTCATTTTCGCGAGGGCACAAGCTTGGAAGAAATAAATTGAGGGAAATGTCCCGAAATCGTGACATGTTCCATTTTCGTGACTTGTCTCATTTTCACGAGGGCACAAGCTTGGAAGAAATAAATTGAAGAAAATGTTCGAAATTGTGACATGTTCCATTTTCGTGACTTGTCTCATTTTCGCGAGGGCACAAGCTTGGAAGAAATAAATTGAGGGAAATGTCCCGAAATCGTGACATGTTCCATTTTCGTGACTTGTCTCATTTTTGTGAGGGCACAAGCTTGGAAGAAATAAATTGAGGGAAATGTCCCGAAATCGCGACATGTTCCATTTTCGTGACTTGTTTCATTTTCGTGAGGGCACAAGCAAGGAAAAAGTAGCTTGAGGAAAATGTCCCGAAATCGCGACTTGCTTTAATTTCATGAGAATATGAGCTTGGAAGAAGGAAATCAAACCCTAATTCTCATTACATGTCGGAATTTCGTTCAAATTTAATTTTGCCCTAAAATATTTTAAAGTCCATTGAAGTTTTGAATTGTTACAAAGGCTAATTGCTTGATATGGTATTTTGGGTTTATATTCATTTTGCAAAGTTTGGCCATTCTTTAAATTTTTCATCACCCATCTGAAGGAAGTGGAAGCTTTTCAACACAGTCCAAACCCTAGAAATATTTAATAATAAAAAATTAATTAATTAATTAAAATGAAAAACATTAAAAAACCTTAGGAAAAATTAATTAATTAATTAAAGTTCTAACCTTTGCTTTTCTTTTGTAGAAAGTGATCCGACAATTGCATAATGGCAGAAGTAATGGCGAGAAAGACGGAAAAACCTAAATTTCGCCACAAATCAAGCAAGGACCATCAGATGGAAATAGGAGATGTTGAGAATTTCTGATCTGTCCAGATTTTGCAGATCTGGCCGCAAATAAAGACGTTAAGGTGTGACCGAGCAAGTGCCCATTTAATGAAATATGTCGACAATTGACTAGAAAATGAAAATATCTACACACAGTTACAAGAATTTGCATTTAATGGAAAAATTTATTGCAAAAGTAATGGTGGGCAGAGAATTTCAACTCGAACCAAACAAAGGTGGTTGTGCAAGGATAGAAGGCCCGGGAAGTTAGTGACTCATCTAGATTTTGTAGAGGAATTAATGAGATGCTCCAACAACTTGCCGAAATATGAAGATACATTTGCATGCGGTGTCCATTTGATGAGGATGAAACCAAATCTTATCTTCTCCATTTATGACAAGATCCACACGAAGATTTTCATAGTGATTAGAGTTTATCGAAACTCTATATAAAAATGCTTTATATTGTAAAGCTTTGATGGTGGAAATTTTGAATTATTTTTAATTCCTTGGAAGAAGATATTTTATGAAAATCAGGGCATGTCCTGAATCTATAAATACTCCCATGAAATGTAATCTCAGTATGCGAAAACTTAGAATAAAAGACATTTTAGCAATTTCCTACAAATCTTGTTTGAATGCTTTGTTTTGTACTTGGGGTTGGTGTGACATCATTTTCTATGATAGTGTGGCCAGGAGCCTAATCTCTTTTGGATTGCAATAAGTGCATCTTCTTTTGTTTTCGTCTCACTAATATTTATTTATTTTAGTTGTAAATCTGTGTTATCAAGATTGAATATGCTACTAGGCTTCATTCCGTTTGTTGTATGCTAGGGAAAATTAAAGATTTAAGATTTGGGTCTATTCTAATTGCTCTATCCTCACTGCGTAAGCTAGGCTGCTGGTGAGAGATACCAGTTGACACCGACTTCCCTTCTATTTATGATTTTCTTTTAGATCTGTGTCATCTCCATCTTATGCTCTTAGTAGAAGGTGATCTTAGAAAGCTAGACACCTTCCTCTTTGATTGGTTTTATTGTGAAGCTAAATAGTGTAACTAAAATTGGTAGTTTTGATTTGCAACTAAGTTAGATAAGCTTCTCTTTTTTGCCCTATCGTACTCTCTCTGTTCTATCGTCAAATGATCCATTTTTATTTTCTTTCAAATTTGTCTTTTATTTAATCTACTAAATCATAAAAAGCTATATCAAAGAACTGATTGTAAATCCGATTGTCAACAAAGATAACCACTGCTAAACATTATTGAACCAAGGTCAAACCCGTTGTAAGGTAACATATAGTCTACTTGAAACTATTCTAGAAGTGAAAAAGAGTGAATAGCCATTCGACCCAACTCTGTAACTCACACCTTGGATAACCAGCAAGATCCTAAAGTGAGTGGGATTTATCCCATAAAGTGTTATTGGTATTTTATGTTCATTCTTCACAGGGTGTGTATGAAAGATGAACCAACAAGTATAATGCTCTTGACAAGCATTAAATAATAAGAGTTGGTTAGATCACCACATGAGATATTAAAAGGAAGTGCAAAGATCTATACTGCCACTTGGCACACGTGTTAAGAAAAAAAAGTTTAGTATAGTGCCATAGGAGACATTAACAGGGAGTGGAAAGACCTTAGTGCTACTTGGCACTTGATATGCAACATATCAGTTATAATTAAATGGAGGAGCAACATCCAAAGGGCACCTATTAAGTGCATAGGCTAAAAGTATCCTGAGAGCAACGAAGGAAACATGTGAAGACCAGAGTTGAGCACTTTGGAGGAGTTGGAAAGAGTAGAGGAGAGACAAAACTTAACATAATACATTGAAGAAGCAAGGAGACTATATTTTGTAGTAGGTTATATGTCCATTATTGACCATAGGTTGTTGTAAACTAAAATTGAACAACACCAATGCAAGAATAAACAAAATCATACTAATAACACAAGATTGTACAAACCAAATAATATTTTATTAATGTGGGCAAATATTTGAGTTATACAATAAATATGCTCTAATATGGGATTTTACAATGCTTTTGTGATACAAATTTTACAAATACTAAGGTTCTCTGAAACCCTAGTTCAAAAGAATAATTGATGTCTTCTCGTTCATCTTCAATCCAAACAAGAGTTGTGTTGGAAATATGTTGAATATTTTCCATATTATTCCAGTGGGGTTAACACTAAAGGGTACTGGATGTTGTGTACGATACATATGCTATGACCAAATTTTTAGGGTTTCTTAAGTTATATTTAGACCCATATGGACTTTTAGGGTTACTATATTTGAACCCTTGCTTTTTGCCCAAGATATTGTAAAATCCGTGCATGTACCTTTCTTATATATATCACACTTGCATTAGGGTTTGGAGAGAGATAGAAGGAGAATATTATTGTATTAAATATGGTCAATTTAATGCAATAATAAGATAATATTGTGTTGGTTTTCTTGGTTGAGGGTTTCCAAGGTAAATATTGGTAATGTGTGAATCTATGATCTTCTTTTGATTTTTTATTATTGCTTTTTTATTTTAGTTTATTGGGGCTATTTATTTATCTTCATTTGGTATCAAAGCTAGGTTTTAGCTTTGTTCGAGGAGGAAGGGTTTCAACCCTATGATAAATTAATTCTTTAGTGGGATCTATATGTGAAAGGATCCAGACAAAGGAGAAATATGGGAAGCACATGAATAGAGATTGAAAAATTTAATGGATAGAATTTTGAGTTGTGGAAACTCAATATGGAGGATCTGTTGGTTGATAAATATTAGTGGATTGTTATCTCGAGAACAAAACCAACATCGATGATAGATGAGGATTGGCTAAAATTGATAGGAAGACAAGAATATCTATAAAATTATGCTTATCTGATTCAGTATTGTTGAATGTATCTACAGATACCACAACAAAGTTGTTATGGGAGAAGCTGAGAATATTGTATCAAACAAAGTCACCAGTAAATAAACTCTTTCTTCAAAAGAAGTTGTATTCACTTTGGATGAATGATGATGACTTTGTGACTAAACATTTGAATGTTTTTAACACTGTGGTAAATCAATTAACCTTTGTAGAAGTAAAAATGGATGAAGAGAGAAAATGTATTACTTTAATTTATTCAATACCTGATTCATGGGATAACCTTGCTATGGCTATCACCAATACTACATCTACATTGAAAGTAGAGGATATAGTATGAACTTTGTTATCTAAGGAGATGAGATGAAAATATTCTAAGGATTATCATCAAAATGAAGCCTTGATTTTGAGAGGTCATTCTCAAAAAAGAAACAAAAAATTAATAAGGAGAAAAGAAATCAAAATCTAGGGGTAAATTTGTTGCCCCAAAAAAGATAAAATGTTGAAACTATGGTAAAGTAGGGCATTATAAAAGAGACTACATATCTGAAAAGGCTAATAATAATTGATCATTTGATGAAGGAACTTCTACAGAAATGAAGACCACAAATGAAGATTCAAGGGACTTATTCTTAGTTGTAGTAAGCTCAAGTAAATGTGATGACTCATAATTGATTGACTCAGGTGCTTCTTTTCATATGAATCCTCATAGGGAGGGGTTTTGTGAATATGAAAATATAGATGGAGGTAAAGTCTTCTTTGGAGATAATTCGACATATAAAATAATAGGTCGAGGAAGAGTCAAGCTAATGCTAAAATATGGAAGAATTAAAACCCTTCCTGATGTGTTGCATATTCTAGGTTTGGAAAGCAATCTGATATATGTGAGTAAGATGAATGATGCAGGTGTGATTGAGGTATTTAATAAGGATAGTTGCAATATGGTCCATGGATCCTTGGTGTTGGCAATAGGATTTTGCACATGAAATTTTTTTATACTTGAGGCTAGCACTGTAAGTATTAATTGCAATAACTCTTCAGTTGTATAGGAAAATAATATAGTTGAAATAGCTCTAAGTATTCCTATAGCAAAGAAAATGTTGTGGCATCAATGCATGGGGCATATTGGTGAGAAAGGACTTAGAACATTGAAAATAAAAGGTATGGTTGAAGGACTTTCTAATTTCCTATTAAATTTTAATTTTTGTAAGCACTGTGTTTCCATGAAATAAACTAGAGTCAAGTTTCTAAGTAGTGCTACAAGGTTTGAAGGAATTCTACATCTAGTTCACAATGATGTGTTTGGACCAGTAAAAGTACCATCATTAGGTAAATCTAACTATTTTTTTACATTTATAGATGACTTCTAAAGAAATACACGGGTATATTTTCTACGAAAAAAATCTGAGATTTTTAATAAATTTAAAAAGTTTAAGGCTCTTGTAGAAAATAATATAGAGAAAAACATAAAGGTTTTAAGAAGTGATAATGGTGGTGAGTATTGCTCTAATGAATTTGAGCAATTTTTCAAGGATCGTGGAAAAGAAAGGCAGAGAAAAACTGTGTATACTCCACAATAGAATGGGTTTGTAGATCGGATGAACAAGATATTGATGGATAATACTAGAAGTATGCTAAGTGGTGCAAGGTTAGAAAACAATTTTTGGGCAGAAGTTGTGTTAACAGCTTGTTATCTGATCAATAGATCTCCTACCTCAACTTTGGTGGATAAGACTCCACAAGAAGTATGGACTGGTAAGAAACCATCTCTCAGACATATAAGGGTTTTTGGTTGTGATTATTATATGTATGTCCCAAAAAATAAAAGGATTAAGCTAGACTATAAATTTGAAAAATATATATTTGTGGGTTATAGTACAAGTGTTAAAGGATATAAGTTCTAGAACCTAGAAACATAAAAGGTTGTTTACAATTGTAATATGATCTTTAGAGAAACAAAAGGGGTTTTAAAATAGGAAATGCAATGAAGCAAAGAACCAAAAATAGTGCATGAAAAATTGGAACAAGAGGAAGAATCAGTGGTAGAACCTGAATTACAAAGTCCAAAGAGGAATATTCAGTGGAAGAAGGTGAGGAGGAAGCTGAATATGTAGAACCTAGAACTCCAATTTTGAGGATATCAAATCAAGAGAGAAAAATTCCATATATGTATAGTCCTTCAAATTTTTATTCTGCATTTAATTTATTAGTTACTAATGAAGAATCCAAGACTGTAAAGGAGGCACTTCAGTCAAGTGAGAATAAGTCTTGGAAAAGGGCTATGGAAGAAGAAATGGAGTCCTTGGATAAAAATAAGACATGGGACTTGGTGAAATTACCTCCTAGTAGAAAACCTATTGGTTGTAAGTGGTTATTCAAGAAGAAGTACAATATAGAAGGAAATTTGGATAGGTACAAGGTTCTCTTGATAGCAAAAGTATTTTCTCAGGTTGAGGGAATTGACTTTGGTGAGATATTTTCTCCTGTAGGTAAACTAACTTCAATCAGATTTTTTTTGGCTATTTCTACTATTTTTTATTTTTAAATAGAATAGATGGATGTAAAGATAACTTTTCTACATAGTGAAATTGATGAAGATATATATATCACAACCAGAATGATTTAAGGTAAAAGGTAAGGAGGACTTGGTATGCAAGCTGAAGAAGTCTCCAAGGATGTGGAACCAAAAATTTGATAGGTTTATCTTGAAACTTGGGCTTGGAAAAAGCAAAGCAGATCCATGTGTATATTTGAAATAGGAAGGTGAAAATTTTGTTATCATTATATTGTATGTGGATGACATGTTGTTAACTAGTAATAGTAGGGAGATGATAAAGTTACTCAAATCTCAGTTATCTTCTAAATTTGACATGATGGATATGGGTGTTGCAAAATTTGTTTTGGGTATGGAAATAGTAAGAGATCGTGCAAATAGAAAGTTATGGTTAAATCGAATGAAATATGTTGATTTGATACTATAGAATTTTAGAATGCATCATTGTAAACGTATATGTACTCCATATCAATTTGGTCAAAAGATATATGTTGAACAATGTCCCAAAATAGATGAGGAAATTGAAGAAATGCATCTTGTTCCTTATGCTAGTGTTGTGGGAAATTTGATGTATGCAATGGTCTATACTAGACCTGATATTGTATATGTAGTGGGAGTAGTTAGAAGATATATGCCAAATCTAGGAAAGAAGAATTGGACTATTGTGAAGAGGATCTTCATATACTTGCATGGAACTATAAATTATGCTATTTTTTATGAAGGATAATATGGAGACAATGATATTGTAAATCTACAAGGGTTTATCGATGCTGACTAGGTTGGATATCTTGATAAAAGAAGATCCATGAGTGCTTATGTGTTTAGGCTATTTGGAGGGGCATTAAGTTGGATGAGTAAAAAGTAATTAGTTGTTTCTTTATCCACTATAGAAGAAGAGTACATTGCAGCAATTCATGCCAGTAAATAAATAGTGTGGCTACAAAGGTTGTGTTCAAAATTTGGATTTAAATAGAAGGTTGTGAGAATTAACAGTGAAAATTAGAGTGCAATATTTCTAGTAAATAATCCTAGTTTTCATGATCGGTCAAAACATATTGATATAAAATACCATTTTGTGAGAGAGATGGTTGAAGAGAACCGAGTGATATTGGATAAAGTTGATACAAAAAATAATACTACTAATTCATTAACAAAGGTTGTACCTACTCAAAAATTTTCTTGGTGTAAAATATCTATGGGCATGGTTGCCCTTGATAGTTGACAATGGCAGTTGTTAGCCCCTATGGAAAGTATTCAACAAGTGGGAGAATGTTGGAAATATGTTGAATATTTTCCATGTTATTCTGGTGTGGTTAACACTAAAAGGTTTTGGATGTTTTGTACGATATACTCACTAGGGTTAGGATTTTTAAAGTTATATTTAGACCCATATGGGCTTTTAGGATTACTATATTTGAACCCATAAGTTATTTTAAAATCCATGTGTGTGCCTTTGTTATATATATCGCACTTGCATTAGGTTTTGGAGAGAGACAAAATGAGAATATGATTGTATTGGAGACGGTCAAGTTAATGCAACAATAATATAATACTATGTTGGTTTTCTCGATTGAGGGTTTCTAGGGTAAAAATTATGTAATGTGTGAATCTACGATCTTCTTTTTTTTATTCTATTACTACTATTTTTTCTATTTTAGTTTATTGGGGCTCTTTATTTCTCTTCAAGTTGTGGGTGGGCTTGTGTATCCCTACAAGACCACCCAAGCTTCAACAAATTCTAGATAGATGATTCCTACACCTGCAAATGAAAACACAATAAAAAGGGTTTAGAAGCACCTATGAGGGCTCAACTATGTGAGGCCCTTAGAAATATAAAAACAACTAAAATCCTAGATGTTGCAGAATGTAACTGTAAATACAAAGTACAAAAATATAAAAATAATGTAAATAACTTCTTACCTTGTCAACATACTAATTTTGTATTTTTTCCTATCATCGATGGTAATGAGGATGCCCGAAAAATACTCGAGGATTGAGGGATTGTAGATATTCCATGAGAAATATCTAGAGGTATTCAATGAAGGCTGTAGATGCACCATAAAGTTCCAGAAATACCCATAGGCATTATGCTGGCTTTGGAGGGCATTTGGGAGATAAGGGAAGTATAGCAAAACTAAATATGGTTTGTGTGGGTTTGATAGTGATGAAATAGGGTGATGTGATGGCGGTAGTAAATGATGAAAGTTATGGAAAATAGGCTAGGGCAAAAGGGCTGAATGATCTCAAGAAATTAAGATTCTAAGGTACCTCAGGTTCTAAAGGGATTAAGGGGAGATTAAGGGTTTGATTCATCAAAATGACTCATCATTTATAATTTGCTTTTGAACATGTTAGGGTTTAGATGACATAATATGGGTGGCCAAGATTAAAACATGAGGAAGGTTGGAGATTAAATTTGGGTAAGTGGTATGGATTGAGATGGATGGATGGTTGAGATTAAAACATGGTGGATGGCTGGGATTAATTTATATAAATACATATATATATTAATTAAATATATATAAATATAATATATAAAATATTTATATCTATATATTAAGTATATATATAATGAATTATTGTGATTGGAGGACAGAATGGATGACAAGTGGTTAGATTTTGGTGTCTACAGATGCCTCTTTTTGTATTGTGTTGCATGAAACACAATGCGATGCAAAAATACAAGACACCTAGTTGCACATGGTGAAGGAGATTTCTTTCATTGGAGCACAAAGATGATTTTGAAGATAAAATAATTTTTATGTGTAGATTACCCCCTCAATTGGTGAATGAGTGAAAAATGAGCCTCACAAGACAATTGTAGAATTGTGCAAAATGATGCAGGTGAAAGGTGTAATTGCAACTGTATGATGTAAATGTGGATGATATGAATGATGTAAATTGATTCCATTTTTTTCCCAAAAAAGAAAGGGTAGTTTTTGGAAAATGTAGATGCCATGATCATGTAATATGTATCTCATTTTAGGAAATCAAAATCAATTTTGGTTGCCCCAAGTTTTGGGTGATTCCATGTTGTTGAAGAAAGTGCCTTTTGGCATCATTAATATGTAAAGTGATGAAAATGCAGAATATCACAAACCAATCAACCTAGCATAATTTTATTTCCAGGAGGCCCCTCCTAGTGACTATGTGCAATTTCTAAATCTGAAAGATAATGATGTATTATGATTTTTCCATGTTTCAAGCCCCATAGACAAGGCCATCAATGATAGATTTTTAAGAAAATTAATCTTAGCATAGTCACACTCTAAAGATGAGGTATTAAAAGTGATTATGTTCTCAAACAAAGAGATATTTGATGATGAAATCACCAAATTTCCTTATGATGATTTATCTATATCACTGAATTACATGGACAACCAATCACTGCAATCACCATGGAGATAGAATAGACCACTAGATATGAGGTTCACTTGAAATTGTATGTGAACTTGTCAAATATTTTATGCAAATGCAATTTTTGATAAATTTGATGATGTTAAAATAAATATATGATAATGAAAAATGCATTGATGAATGAATGTCATGAGTTTGTGATATTTTGCATTGGTTTGGATTGTTTTTGAAGAAATTTTGGACAATTTTATTTTGGGTTGCAAACAAACGTTAACCATCCAAATAAATCCTTGTTATTAAAAATATGAATGAAATGATGGAGTGTATGATTGGAATGATGAATATGGTTTTTTGTGAAATTTTGGACCATTTTAGTGTGTTTTGAAAGTTGTAAAGCGATTTTGTGACTTTTGGTCGCAAGTAAAAATTAAACGTCCAAATCAATTTTTGTTTTCACAAAATATGATATGATGATGAAATGAATGTATGGATGTAATTTGGTGTGATTTTGTGGAGGTAATATACCTTTTTGGATCATTTTGGTCTTTCTACCAATTTTGACACCAAATGTCAGTATGCATCTACAACATCCTTAGATGTTGTCAAGCATCTAACATTCTGCAAACTCTGGTCACTATTTCAATGCACCTATAAATTCCCATGGGCATTCAAGTGTGCCAAGAATAGATATAAATAGTCTATAGAGGTGAAATAGATTTATTGTTGTTTTCATGAATTCCATAAGTTGTGTTTGAAGGAGTGAGTGAGGAATTGAGGTGGAGTGAAGGAGCATGGTGGGACTGAAGCTATGGCAATGGAGGGTGCAGATGCAATGGTAGGATAAGAGGTGCATGTTGCTAAGCTAAGTTCCATTAGCACTCTTTGTTTGGACTTGTGCAAATTTTGTTTTACTATTTTTTTAAATTATGCAATGTATGTGCCATTAATGTGTTTGCATTGTGTATGTGTTGCACTGCAACTGAAGATCTTAGAGGCTCGACATTGGTTCTTTCCTCTCATCCCATGGGTGAGAAAGGCATTGTTGGATGAGTAGTGGAATGTTGAAAATTTTGAGTAGTTGTGTTGTCATTGATGTCATGAATTAGTGTTAGTGATGTCAAAAGTTAGTGCAAGGAATTGATAAAAGGAGGGTTAAAATATTTATATTTTAAGCCCAAGAAATTTGTTTTAAAGCCTCAGATGATTGGTCAAAAGGTTGGTTAAATTTCCTAAAGGAAGGAGATACCTAGGCCTAAAGAAAATATTATTATAATAGGTGTTAAGATAAGGCCTAATGTTAAAAAGGTAAACACCTAGGCCCAAAGTAAATAATATTATAATATTTATTATTATAATATTAAGGGTTAAAATAAAATCCTAAGGTTACTCATAAATTAATTATAATATTTATATTATAATTAATTTATAATATAAATTAATTATAAACCCTAAGTAAGGGTTGGGTGTAAAATATTGAAATAATTATGCCCTCCGACATTCAAGCAAGGAAGGAGTATGGTATTTATACCATAAGGATTGAAAGCATATAGTAAGTCTCTGAATGCACATGAGTATATTGGATTAATGTTTGATGCAAATTCATGAGCGCAAGAGGACAAAAGATTTTAATTTTAAAATTAGAGGGAAGAACATAGAAGGATTAAATGACAAGGGCTCATACACTTATCACCAACCACTTGGTTGGGCTAGTGGCAAAGCTTGGCAGTGTAAGTCGTTGATGAATGAAGGTCTCATATTCAATTCTCGATGTAATGGAGTTGAGAAGGTTTTGTTTAAAACTTTTGGTGCCAAGTAGAAGATACGAAGCATCATGGGTGATTTATAAGTCTCAAGTGAGCACTTATCCCACGCGACGGTGAGGCCACAACTAAGGTGTTGGCCATAGTGCAACAGGGGATCAAATCCCGTGGAGGTAGCATGCAAATATTTTGAAGATATATCTCCATCAAAGTAAAAAGTTATGGGCACATCATCCTTTGATTAAATTGTTGTTGGATTAAATGTTGTGAAATATAAGGTGGAGTAAAAATGATTTTTTGATAATCATTGTTGGAAATATTTGCATGGTTTTTATATACATGATTGGTGAATTTTTAGAGAACATTTGAGATAGAAATTGAGGATTATTTGAATTGGGGTTTGAGACCCACATTATGCACATTGGTTGAAGAAGTATGAAAAAACTTATTTAGGTTTTGTGAGAAAGTTGTGTTTCATTAATTGAATGATTGAGTGAAACTTCTTAAGCATTGGTTTTGAGTGATATTGAAATTTAATGTGCAAACATTAGAAATTAGATTTGTGGAAGTGACAGACTTGATGATTGAATAGAACATACTTGATTTTTTGATAGAGTACATCATTATCTATATGTTTCGAAGGTTAAAATTTTTTTGAATAGAATATGTCTAAACTGCTTCATGTTAAAGGAATTAATTTGAAGATTAGAAAAAGCAATTGATAGCATTGTGTGCAACATTTGAGTTTGATTGAGCATATATTGTGAGATATATTGAGCATGTGTTTGAGCAGATTTGAGTAAGCTTTTTTTAAAGCTTAAGGATAGGTTTGAGTAAGCTTTTGTGAAATCTTAAGGATAGATTTGAGCAAGCCTTTGTGAAATATTATAGGTAGATTTGAGGTAAGTCTTGGTGAAGACTTTAGAGCATATTGAGAAATTTCTTGAGAGGACTTGAAGGTATATTTGAGGTAAGTCTTGGTGAATACTTGATATCAGATTGAGCAAGTTATTAAAAGGACTTGAGGGCGATTTTGAGGTAAGTCTTGGTAAAGACTTGAGAATAGATCGAGCAAGTTCTTGAGAGGACTTGTAGGTAAATTTGAGGTAAGTCTTGATGAATACTTGAGAGTATATTGAGCAAGTTCTTGAGAGGACTTTTAGGTAGATTTGAGGTAAGTATTTTTAAAGACTTGAGAGCATATTTGATTGATTGATTTGTTCAAGCTTTGTGATAAGGCTTGGGGAAAATCTAACCAGATTTGATTTGTAATTTGATCAAGTTTTATGTTAAGTCTTGAGAATATATTTGAGGATATATTTTCATATAGATTTGAGAGCAAATTTGTTCTAGACCTGAGATAAATTTAGAGTAGATTTTTACTAGATCAAGGATAGTATTTAGTGTAGATTTGAGACAGAGATTGAGCAGATTTGAGAATAATATTTGGAAGTGATAGAGTAGAGGATAATATTCTCCAATGGATAGAGATGCATTAGCTAAGGCATTAAAGATAAAGGTCTTATTAGTGAGGATAGAGGTCTTCTATGGAGAGAGATCCATAACCTAGTGTAGTGGGGGCAGTAGTCTTCTAAGAATATCACCATCTAGAGAAAATGAGAAAGAGTTCACGTGTGGATAGAGATCTGCAAACCTGAGCAAGGGGAAAGTGTTATCTTGTGGAGTGTGATCCATGAACCAACTGTAAATATAGAGTTATTTTATGGATATATATCCATGAACTAGTTGAGGATAAAGAGTTCTCCTAGGTCAATTTCCATGAATCAAAGAAAAGGGAAAAGATTTATCCTATGGAGAGAGATCCACAAATCAGAGCATTAGAGGATTGGTGTCTCCTTTGTATAGAGGTCCATAAACATTGTAATAGATAAGAGTTCCCAAGATATTTTTTGAGAAAATATTAGTGCAAGATTTTCTCTATGGAGTATCCCACATTGGGTGAACCATGTTAAATTGGTGTTTCTATTATGTATGATGATTTGTGCATTGCTTTGATTATTGTTGTTGATATTTCCATTGATTATATTGGATAATATTATTTGGAAAATAAAATTAAAACTTGATCTTATATTTTTCACCCCCTTATTAGTATAAGCTTGTGATTTTAATTGGTATCAGAGCAGGTTTCTTCGAAATAGTTTAACAACTTGAAGGAAAAGTATACAAGAACACAAATGACATCTTAGAGTGGATCTTCAGTAAATAATGCATCATTTTTTGATGGGAACAATTATGCATTTTAGAGTGTAATAATGAATATTTACTTAATTGCACAAGGAAACAAGATATGTCAAGCAATTGAAGATGGGTACACACTGTTAGCTACTCCTCCTACAAATAAAGATGGTAATATCCTACATCTAAATAATTCAAATGCAATGAATGCAATATTAAGTGGTTTACATGAATAAGGGTTTGTAAAAGTTATGCATTGCACATCAACAAAAGATATTTGGGAAAAGTTGAAGAAAACCTATGAGGGAGACAAAATAGTCAAGATGGTAAAATTGCAAAATCACAAGAAAAAATTTGAATACTTGAATATGAAGGATGAGGAATACATTTATACATACTTCATGTGGATGAGGTTGTTAACTCCATGCAAGGACTTGGGTTTAAAGTTGAAGAATCAGATGTTTGTCAAAATATTTTAAGGTCACTTCCTATGAGGTATAGTGAAAATATTTTAGCCATAGAAGAAAAAAGAGATATTGAAACTTTGACTAGGGATGCGTTACATGGAACTCTCACAACTTTTGAGATGAGAATAGGAAAGGATCCTATTACCAATATAGATGTAACCTTTAAAGTAGCAAATAAGACAAAGGATAAGAAGTCAAATTCAAGTAATGAGTCATCTAGTGATGAATAAGCAAATTGTGGTATAAGGAACAAGGACTCAAGAAAGCACAAAGGTACAAAAATAGTTAAGTGTTTAAATTATGGTAAATATGGTCACTATCCATCTAATTGTCTAGAAGCCGGAAGTAGCAGTGGTGAAGAGAAACAGGATCATAGGAACAAGGATGTAGGAAAATATAGGTATCAAAATAAAAATAGGTATGGACAAAACAAGCATGAAAATAGTTTTTCCAAAGGCATAAGAAGATTTTTTATGCAGATAAGATAGGCAAGAGTTCAAGTGATAGTGATAAAATATATTTAGGTAATTAATAAGAAGAAACTCTCTTCTTGGAAATAGAGGAAGAAGGAAGTTCTTCTATTGGAGATGAATCTAAAAGGTGAGAATATGCTCTTGAAGATAAAAAGGTAGAGGAAGAATAAAAAAATGAAGGAGTAGTTTATCTAGAAGCTGAGCTAATTTTTGCTCTTAAGGAATAAGAAAGGTAAGAAAGTAGAACTCAAGATTCAATTTCAAGAATGTGATGAATAGAAGGGAAAGTTTATACAAGATCTAACAAATTCAATATCTAAGACAATAATATTTAAAGAAAATATAGAGGTAAAATCCTTAGAATGTGAAATATTAGAACATGAGGTAGCTTCACTAAGGAAGTGAAAGAGTCTAAATACAAGCTACACAGGTTTAGGAGAAACTCAAAGACCTTGGATAATATTACCAAGGTGCAAAGATCTTCATAAAACAAGATAGGTGTAACAACCCCGGTTGTCACTACTCAACCACCCATTTTTTTAAATATATATATCCATATATCTTTCATGAGGCAAGGAACATATTCATGACTTAAGATATACTCATTCCTTTTATATTAAAACTTACCAAGGCAAATAGCATTGAGAGCTATTGAGACTTGATCAGAGTCTCTTTTGGGTAGAAGTAGTCAACTTATATAAAACCCTCAACTAGTATGAGAACATTGACCAAGCATTTGTTTCATCCCACATAAAAGAGAAATACACCAAATGGTCCACCAAGACTAGGTGATTACCTTGAATATGGAATATCCACACCAATGGAAAACCATCATAGATGAAATAACCACACCAATGGTTATTCATAGATCTTATATCTGATCCACATCTCTTTGATGGAATATTTAGAATAACAAATCACTATTCATGATTAATCTCATAGAATCCATGGAATGTCATCTTAAGAAAGATTATGTAACTTTAAACCTCTTAAAACTTATCTATCCATTCTTTCATTTAGGTGTCCAGTTTTCTATTCATAAAATTCATTTAAATACAGTACTTTTCCATCATGGGAGTACCCCTCCTCATGCACACTCAATTTTATAGCTTTAATAGATAAGGTTTGTTTAGGTTTTCAATTTTAAACCAAATTTTCTTCTTGTGGCTTTCATCCCATTCCAAATTCCATTGTATTCTAATTTAAACCATAATGAGTGTTTTAGGAGGTGAATATAAGTCAATGATGTTCTTTTATGAAAATATTCATTACATCACATCCTTAGATTGAAACAATACATGAGAGGTCTATTTAAGCAGGAATTACATTCCACTATGATTAGCTTCTATAAATCCACACCATCATTAAATACAAGAAGTAAAACTAATTATTTACACCATACACATTTAACCAATTTAACCTAGATAGTAAATGGTACAATCGCATAACATTAACTCATCATCTCAAAAGTTAAAGCATACATTCTTAGCATAATAATTAAAACTCTTGAAATAATAGTATTCAATGTAAAAATAGTAGTAATCTAGAAATATTCATAACTATTCCATTTAGTCCTTTAGCCATCTCATTAACATATATTATGTTCATTTTTTAAAAGTAAAAGACATAGGAACAAAAAATAATGCATCAAACCACAATATAGAATGACACAATGATTTATCCTGGGAACCCTCATGGGGAATAAAACCAGCCTCCAAAATATTTTCTCTTCTCATATTCATAATCTGAGATGTAAGATTACAATTATAGAAGGTCATCTATGGATCCCTTTTAAAACACATACAAAAAAATATATACTTTCGTGCAATTAAGGAATTTCCCAATACCTTCCTCTAAGACATCATCATTTCGTGGAGGTACTTTTCATACTCATAAGGAATCCATCTATTCCTTCACAATTCAGGATGAAATTAAGAAATCTATTGATTCCTCCTCTAAGCCATTCTAATGAACTATAACATCTCATATGTGATTACGACAATCATCGGACTATATTTTGGAGAAGTCGCTTTGATAATAGAGGGAGTTTTCTCAATTTCCCTCGAAATGAATTCCAAACTTATTCTTTGAAGTTGAAAAGCAAACAACTCCCAGTTCATAAATTAAAGTCCCACACCCTTAACTTATGAAGAATTTATCTTTTACAAATGATATATATCATCTTTGTTACTGCAAGTATGTTTTACAGCTTACCACTAAATGTGGTAAAACAGACAAAATAATATTCTTACTACTCATTATAAACATGCTTAAAGAATACAATAGATCTTCTACTATAAAGCTAAGATCACCTTTATCTAACATTTTACCTCACTAAATTTGAACTTTTCTTTATTCAATATAAGTTGAATAAATTAACCCATAGACTGAATAGCCTATATCTACTTTAAGCTAGTCATTACAGGTTATATCCTATTCAATATATTACCAATCCATTATATTACCACTTTTATATTCACATAAACCCTATTGGATACAATCACACATCCTAATGATCTTTAACTCTTTTAAAGAGTCTCCTATTCCTATCTACATGGTCTTTAAATCTTTAAAGAGTATTTTATCCTTAGTTACAATGTGCATAATCCTTGGTTGTATTTTCTCACCCAACCTTCATAATATTTTGAACCACTATCATATGATCGGTGAGGACATTCTAATATTTAAAAGACCTAATACTTTTATTTTTTTGCAACAAGGTTAGGAAGGACCATTCAGAGGGAGCACCCTCAGGTCAATAGGTAGTGAGCGCAATGATGAAAAATGGAACTCACTACGATATCGAGTGACTGCCATGTGGTCAGTCAAGGATTATTTTAGTGAACCATATCCTCCATGTCAAATGCTTGTTAAAGGGTCAAATGGTAGCTTGATCATGGTTCATCCAAGCACCTAGGTGCTTGGCTACTAGCATTAATGTGCCAAAGCCTCATTATCATGCCTTACCCTCACCCTAAGGTACATGTGGGACAAGGGCCAAACATAAACTTTCACTGTCACCCGAGCCTACCCATAACGCATAGTCGCCAGGTAGCTTCAAACAAATTTTACGTGTGATTGGCCCTTCCAATTAACACCATAATACTTGATCCAACCCTAACTACTGTAAGGCCCATTTTATAACATGAAATTTAATCGAATTTGAATCATTTTTGGAAAGACGAGGGATAGTTGATTGAGGCTACTGTTAAGCATAGTATATGGTAGGGAATTTTACACAGGTACCGAAACATGCCAACATCTCTATCGAGTAGAAATCTCTTTTGTTGATTCAAATTTTCCCCTGATGTGAGTGCTACAATAAGATTTTGATATTAAGAAACTTACATATCCCCACAACTTCCTGACTTTAAGGTATCAACGACTATGTATGGGTTTTCTAGTACACATTATAGGAATTGGCAGAGGGAATCATTGTCAAATTTTCATTTGAGATTTGATCTTAAGGGTTTCGCAAATCGAGGAAGGGTTTCATTCCAAGAATTACGTGTATTCCCTTAGTAGATAGAAAATTCTAGGGTTTCTTGTGATTCCGCACCTTTGAGGCTAAACTTACACAGGTCCTCAGGTAATGGGGTAACGAAATTCTTTGTCCCACCTATGCTAGGTTATGGATAGGTTACAACATAAAGCTAGTATCAAATCCTTAATATGATATCCACCAAACAGTGGTCATGGAGGTTCCCCCGATGGTGGCATTTTCTAGGAGGAGGGTTGCCTTATCTACCCTTTGGGTAACCTCTGAAGCTGAACCATTTATTTTACAGTAATAGATAAATGAATTTAAAACTTATCAAATTTATCATATTATAATGTAGTTGAAATATTAATGAAAGGTCCTAGAAATATTTTGATTTATCAAAATCTTTAATCAGCATAACATATTGAGTAATTAATCAAAATTTCATAATGATTTAATTTATTCCTCATAAAATAGTTCTAGTCCCAATATTGACTATATCATGCTTACTTAGGTAACCATAGGAAAATAATTGCAAGATTTCAATAAGGTACGAAAGACCCTTCTCCTTAAGCTTCCAAGTAGTTTCATCTAGCTTCAAAGCCCATGGTAATATTCCCCATCCTTATTGTAGCTTGAGTCCTATTCTTCCAAGTTTACTCTTTATCACAACTATAAAACCATTTGGGCCTTCTAGTTTTTGATCCACCCTAGGTGGAGAGCATACTCCCTAGACCATCAATATTTCCTAGATCCTCCCCTCATGGGCCAAATAGTGGCTACATTATAATAATATTAAAAATATGCCTTGGATCCATTATGACTCATCATGTCTTGTATAGTAGAAAAAGTATCCCTTAGAGATAAGGTGAGTGTCCTTATTTTTGTTGTGTCCTTTCTCATGGGAACAAATATAAAAGTAATACTATTAAGTCAAATAATGGGTACAAGGTTAGAACTATTATTTATAGGGTAAGGGATCTCCTTTTTAATTTCCACCAATATAGTAAAGCCATATGGGTATTTTCCCAATGGGTAGGATATATATATATATATATATATTTTTTTATATAATATTTAGCAATCCTACAGTCCTTTTAAGTCACATCTAACTTGGGTCCACTAGATAGGCATATTTTACTATATTGTCATAATTTTGTAAAAGATAATTCCTCAATTTTATCTTTCACAAGACCTCATAAATAGTTTCTAATTAATTATCTTCTCTAAAATATAATTAATATTTTCCTATCCTTCATAAAATTCTTTTATTAGAATTTTTGTAGGATTCTTTAGGGTCTATGCCCCTTTTATAAGTCATTAATTGATCTCCAATATCAATTAATGTCCTTTAAATAAGGTAGGAGGGTAACGGGTCATGACAATAGGACTTTTTTTTGAAGAAGGACAAAGAAAACAAGGAGAGGATTCAAGCTCATGCTCCAAATAAGAAGAAGTTTTAGAGAATGGGAGTGAAGGAGAAAGTGAGACTTATGAGGATAAGTTAAAAATAGAAGCTTCAACAAGGAAAGGAGCAATGCACAAATAAGGAACATAAAAAATCACAGGGAAGAAAGGACTAAGAGACCAATGGGGTCAAGGAAAGGCTTCTTCAATGAACATTTCTTCTTATGCCACAGGTTTGGTCACAAGGCTATGCAATACAGGACACATGAAAAGAAGGAATATGGTTTCACTAGGAGAAATTTTAGAAATGGGTAAATATTTCAAGGGTATTTTCACTCTTGTAATCAGTTTGGTCATAAAGTAATTCATTGCAAGTTTCATGACAAGAATGGATATGGCTTCACCAGAAGGAACTTCAAGATATTTGCACCTTTAAGGAATCACAACATTAAGTGTTATAAGTGCAATAATTTTGGGCATATGGCTAAGTGGTGTAGAAATGAATTTCTAGAGACAAGCAAGAATAGGTATACTCAGAAAAGTCAAAAATATCAATTGAGAAAGAAGGTGGGCAAAGAAAAAGAGTAGTGTATGTTGGTAGTGGAGATACTCACACCCCAAAATTAATCATCTCAAGGAGAGGAGGTGGGGAGGGGGCTGAGCTAAGAGTCATATATTTAACACCGAAGGTGTCCCTTTGCCATTGATTTCAAAGGGGGAGATATTTGAATTAGGGGAGAGCATTCAATTAGGGGGAGCAGATTGGAAAAATGAAAAAGGAATGGTTAAATAAAAATGTTTGCCATCAATGTCAAAGGGGGAGATTGTTGTAAATTTTGATTAGTTGTGTTGTCATTGATGTCAAGAATTAGTTTCAATTATGTCAAAATTCAGTGCAAGAAATTTACAAAAGGAGGGTTAAAATATTTATATTTTAATCCCAAAAGATTTGGTTTAAAGCCTCAGATGATTGGTCAAAAGGTTGGCTAAATTCCTTGAAGTAAGAATATACTTAGGCCTAAAGAAAATAATATTATAATATTTATTATTATAATATTAAAGGTGTTAAGATAAGGCCTAAGGTAAAAAAGGAAAAAACCTAGGCCCAAAGAAAATACTATTATAATATTTATTATTATAATATTTAGGGTTAAAATAAAAGCCTAAGGTTACTCATATTTAATTATAATATTTATATTATAATTAATTTATAATATAAATTAATTATAAACCATAAGTAAGGGTTGGGTGAAAAATATTAAATTGAAATAATTATGCCCGTCGATGCTTGAGCAAGTAAGGAGTATGATATTTATACCATAAGGATTGAAAACATATAGTAAGTCTCTGAATACACATGAACATATTGGATTAATGGTTGATGCGAATTCATGAGCGTAAGAGGACAAAAGATTTTAATTTTAAAAGTAGAGGGAAGAATGTGGAATGATAAAATGACAAGGGCTCATACCCTTATCACCAACCACTTGGTTTAGCAAGTGGTAAAGCTTGGCAGTGTAATTCATTGATGAATGAAAGTCTTGCATTTGATTCTCGATGGCAGTGGAGAGGAGAAATTTTTGTTTAAGTCTTTTGGCACCAAGAATAAGATACAAAGCATGATGGGCACTTTAGAAGTCTCAAGTGAGCGCTTAGCTCATGTAGTGGTGAGGTCGTGGCTAAGGCACTGGTGGTAGTGCAACGGGGGATCGACTCCCGTGAAGGCAACGTGCAAGGATTTTTAAGACATATCTCCATAAAAGTAAAAAGGTATGGGCACATCATATTTTGATTGAAGTGTTGTTGGATTAAATGTTGTGAAATATAAGGTGGAGTAAAAAGGATTGTTTGATAAGCATTGTTGGAAATATTTGAGTGGTTTTTATATACATGATTGGTGAATGTTTAGAGAACATTTGGGATAGGAATTGAGGATTATTTGAATTAGGGTTTGAGACCCACATTATGCACATTGGTTGAAGAAGTATGAAAACACTTGTTTAGGGTTTGTGAGCAAGTTGTGTTTCATTGATTGAATTATTGAGTGAAACTTCTTAAGCATTGGTTTTGAGTGATATTGAAAGTGAATGTGCAAACATTAGGAATCATATTTGTGGAAGCGATAAACTTAATGATTGAGTATTTTTTTATAGAGTACATCATTCTCTATATTTTCTAGAGGTTAAATTAATTTTGAATAGAATATATCTAAAATAATTCAAGTTAAAGGAATTACTTTTAAGATTAGACAAATAAATTAATAGCATTGTGTACAAGATTTGGATTTGATTGAGCCTATCTTGTGAGCTGTATTGAGCATGTGTTTGAGCATATTTGAGTAATTTTTTGTTAAAGCTTAAGGATAGGTTTGAGTAAATATTTTGTTGAATATTTTCCATGTTATTCTGGTGGGGTTAACACTAAAAGGTATTAGATGTTGTGTACAATATACTACCAAATTTTTAGGGTTTTAAGTGACCCATATGGGCTTTTAGGGTTACTATATTTGAACTCTTGCTTTTTCACCCATGATATTATAAAATTTATGCATGTACCTTTGTTATATATATCACACTTACATTAGGGTTTGAGTAGATACAAAAGGAGAATATTATTGTATTGAAGATGGTCAATTTAATGCAATAATAAGATAATATTGTGTTGGTTTTTCCGATTGAGGGTTTTTAGGATAAATATTGTGTAATGTGTGAATCTACTACCTTCTTCCTTTGATTTTGCAATTACTACTTTTCTAGTTTTTGTTTATTAGGGATATTTAATTCTCTTCATTTGGTATCAGAGCTAGGTTTTAGCTTTGTTTAAGGAGTAAGAGTTTCAACCCTATGATAAATTAATTCTTGAGTGGAAGTCATATGTGAAAGGATCCAGGAAAAAGAGAAAGATGAGAAGCACATAGATAGATATTGAGAAATTTAATGGATAGAATTTTGGGTTGTGGAAACTTAAGCTGGAAGATCTATTGGTTGATAGATATCAGTGGATTACAGTCTTGAGAACAAAACCAACATCGATGATAGATGAGGATTGGCTGAAAATTGATAAGAAGACAAGGAGCTCTATTAGATTGTGCTTCTAATGAAGAAACTTCTACAAAAATGAAGACCACAAATGAAGATTCATGGGACTTATTCTTAGCTAAAGCATGCTCAAGTGAATGTGATGACTCATGGTTGATTGACTTAGGTGTTTCTTTTCATATGAATCCTCGTAGAGAGGGGTTCTGTAAATATGAAAAGATAGATGGAGGTAAAGTATTATTGGGAGACAATTTGACATATAATATAATAGGTCAAAAAAGAGTCAAGCTAATACTAAAATATGGAAGAATTAAAACACTTCCCGATGTGTTGCATATTATGGGGTTGGCAAGGAATTTGATATTTGTGAGTAAGATGAATTATGCAGGTGTGAATGTGGTATTCAATAAGGATAGCTGTAATATGGTTCATGGATCCTTGGTGTTGGCAAGAGGAGTTTGCATAGGAAATTTGTTTAGACTTGAGGCTAGCACTACAAGTATTAATTGTAATAACTCTTTAGTTGTACAAGAAAATAATACGATTGAAATGGCTCTAAGTATTCCTACAATGAAGACAATGTTGTGGCATCAATGCATGGGGTATATTGGTGAGAAAGGACTTTGAACATTGAAAATGAAAGGTATGGCTGAAGGACTTTTTGATTGCCCATTAAATTTTGATTTTTGTGAGCACTGTATTTTTGAGAAATAAACTAGAGTCAATTTTCCAAGTAGTGCTACGAGGTCTAAAGGAATTCTACATCTAGTTCACATTGATGTGTTTGAACAGGTAAAAGTACCATCATTAAGTAAATCTATCTATTTTTTTACATTTATAGATGACTTCTCAACAAAGACATGGATAAATTTCCTACGAAACAAATATGAGGTTTTCAATAAATTTAAAGAGTTTAAGGCTCTTGTAGAAAATTATATAGATAAAAAGATAAAGGTTTCAAGAAGTGATAATGGTGGTGAGTATTGCTCTAATGAATTTGAGCAGTTTTGTAAGGACTGTGGAATAGAAATGCAGAGACCAAATCCATATACTACGTAACATAATGGGATTGTAGAATGGATGAACAAGACATTGATGGATAATTCTAGAAGCATGCTAAGTGGTTCAAGGTTAGAAAAGAAGTTTTGGGTAGAAGTGTTAACAACTTGTTATATCATCAATAGATCTCCTACCTTAGCTTTGGTGGACAAGACTTCATAGGAAGTATGGACTGGTAAGAAACCCTCTCTCAAATATATAAGGGGTTTTGGTTGTGATGCTTATATGTATGTCCCAAAAGAGAAAAGGACTAAGATAGACTATAAATATAAAAAATGCATATTTGTGGGTTATAGTACTAGTTTTAAAAGATATAAGTTATGGAACTCAGAAACACAAAAGGTTGTTTATAGTCATAATGTGATCTTTAGAGAAACAAAAGGGGTTTTAAAATAGGAAATGCAACCAACAAAAGAACCAAAAATAGTGTAGGTAAAATTGGAACAAGAGGAAGAACCAGTGGTAGAACTTGAATTATAGAGAGTCTGAAGAGGAATATTCGGAGGAAGAAGGTGAGGAGGGAGCTGAAGATGCAGAACCTAGAAATTCAATTTTGAGGAGATCAGATCGAGATAGAAGAATTATGCATTTAATTTATTAGTTACTTATGAATAACCCAATATTGTAAAGAAGGTACTTCAATCAAGTGAGAATAAGTCTTTGAAAAGGGCTATGGAAGAAGAAATGGAGTCCTTGGATAAAAATAATACATGGGACTTGGTGAAATTACTTCCTGGTATAAAACCTATTGTTTGTAAGTGGTTATTCAAGAAGAAGTACAATGTAGAAGGAAATTTGGAGAAGTACACGGCTCGCTTGGTAGAAAAAGGATTTTCTCAGGTTGAAGGAATTGACTTTGGTGAGATTTTTTCTCCTGTGGCTAAACTAACTTCAATCATATTTTTGTTGGCTATTTCTATTGCTTTTTATTTTGAAATAGAACATATGGATGTAAAGATAAATTTTCTACATGGTGAACTTGATGAAGATATATATATATATATATATATATATATATATATATATATATTTTGTCACAACCATAATGCTTTAAGGTAAAAGGTAAGGAGGACTTGGTATGAAAGCTGAAGAAGTCTCTTTATGGGTTGAAGCAGTCTCCAAGGATGTGGAACCAAAAAATTGACAAGTTTGTCTTGACACTTGGGCTTGGAAAAATCAAATTAGATCCATGTGTATATTTCAAAAAGGAAGGTGAAATTTTTGTTATCATTGTATTGTATGTGGATGACATGTTGTTAATTGGTAATAGTAAGGAGATGATAAAGTTACTCAAATATCAATTATCTTCTAAATTTGACATGAAGAATTTGGGTGCTGCAAAATTTATTTTGGGTATGGAAATAATAAGGGATCATGCAAATAGAAAGTGATGGTTAAATCAAATAAAATACATTGATTTGATATTACAGAAGTTTAGAATGCATGATTGTAAACCAATATGTACTCCATATTTGGTTGGTCAAAATTTATCTACTAAACATTATCCCAAAATAGATGAGGAAATTGAAGAAATGCATCATGTTCCTTATGCTAGTATTGTGGGTAGTTTGGTGTATGCAATGGTCTGTACTAGACCTGATATTGCACACGAAGTGGCTATAGTTAGCAGATATATGTCAAATCCAGGAAAGGAACATTGGACTACTATAAAAAGGATCTTCAGATACTCTCATGGAACTAGAAATTATGCTATCTATTATGGAGGAAATTCTAAAGTTATGAATATTGTAAATATACAAGGGTTTGTGGATGCTGATTGGGCTGGAGATCTTGACAAGAGAAGATCCATAGGTGCTTATGTGCTCAATTTTTTTGGAGGTGTAACAAGTTGGATGAGTAAAAAGTATTCAATTATTATTTTATCCACTACAGAAGAAGAGTACATTGTAGCAACTCATTCCAGTAAAGAAGTAGTGTGGCTACAAAGGTTGTGTTCAATAGTTGGTATTAAATAGAAGGCTCTAAAAATTAATAGTGATAGTCAAACTGCAATATTTTTTAGAAATAATCTTGGTTTTCATGATCGATAAAAACATATTGATATAAAGTACCATTTTGTGAGAGATATGGTTGAAGAGAATTTAGTGATATTGGATAAATATGATACAGAGAAAAAATATTGTTGATTTGTTAATAAAGGATGTACCTTCTTAGAAATTTTCTTGGTGTAGATGATCTATGGGTATGGTTAACCTTGATAGTTGATAATGGTAGTTGTTATCCCCTATGAAAAATATTCAACAAGTGGGAGAATGTTGGAAATATGTTGAATATTTTCCATGTTATTTTGGTGGGGTTAACACTAAAAGGTACTATATACTGTGTATGATATACTACCAAATTTTTAGGGTTTTAAGTTATTTTTAGACCCATATGGGCTTTTAGGGTTACTATATTTGAACCCTTGTTTTTTTGCCCATGATATTGTAAAATCCGTGCTTGTGCCTTTGTTATATATATTGCACTTGCTTCAAGGTTTGAATAGAGACATAAGGAGAATATTATTTTATTGGAGATGGTCAAGTTAATGCAATAATAATATAATATTGTGCTGGTTTTCCTGGTTGAGGATTTCTAAGATAAATATTGTGTAATGTGTGAATATGCTATCTTCTTCCTTTGATTATGTAATTACTGCTTTTCAATTTTTAGTTTATTGGGGCTATTTATTTCTCTTCATTGTGAAATCTTAAGGATAGCTTTGAGAAAGCCTTTGTGAAATATTGTAGGAATATTTGAGCCAATTATTGGTGAAGACTTGAGAACAAACTGAGCAAGTTCTTGAGAGGCATTAAGGGCAAATTTGAGGTAAGTCTTGGTGAAGACTTGAGAGTAGATTGAGTAAGTTCTTAAAAGGACTTAAGGGCAGATTTTAGGCAAGTATTGGTGAAGATTTGAGAGCAGATTGAGCAAGTTCTTGAGAGAACTTGTAGGTAAATTTAAGGCAAGTCTTGGTGAAGACTTGAGAGTAGATTGAGTAAGTTCTTGAGAGGACTTGTAGGTATATTTGAGGTAATTCTTTGTTAAGACTTGAGAGTAGAGTTGATTGATTGATTTGTTAAATCTTTGTGATAAGGCTTGAGGTAAATCTAAGTAGATTTTATTTGTGATTTGATCAAGCTTTGTGTTAAGGCTTGAGGATAGATTTGAGGATAGATTTTGGTGCAAATTTGAGAGTAAATTTGTGCTAGACCTAAGATAAATTTAGAGTAGATTTGTACTAGATCGAGGATAGTGTTTAGTGTAGATTTGAGATAGATATTGAGCAAAGTTGATAATAAGCTTTGGAGGTGATACATTAGAGGATAGTAGTCTCTAGGGGATAGAGATCCATTAGCCAAGGTAGTGAGGACAAAGGTCTTCTATGTAAGGATATATGTCTTTTGTGGAGATATATCTAAAAGCTAGTGTAGTGGGGGCGATAATATTCTAAGAAGATCACCAACTAGAGCAGAGGATATAGAGTTATCCTGTGGATAGAGATACACAAACCATATTAAGAGGAAATATTTCTCCTATGGAGTGTGATCCAGGAACCATCTGGGAAGATAGAGTTCTTTTGTGGAGATCCAAGAACTAGTTGAGGAGAAAGAGTTCTCTTGGGTCATGTTCCATGAACCAAAGAAAAGGGGAAAGAGTTTTCCTATGGAGAGAGATACACAAATTAGAGAATTAGTGGATTGGTGTATCCTTTGGAAAGAGTTACATAAAAATTGTAAAAGGGAAGAGTTCCCAAGATATTTATTGAGAAAATTTTAGTGAAATATTTTCTCCGTGAAGTAGCCTACATTGGGTGAACCATGTTAAATTGGTGTCTCTATTGTGTGTGATGATTTATGCATTAATTTTATTAATATTTTTAATATTTCCATTGATTATATTGGATAATATTTTTTGGAAAAGAAAAGTAAAAATTGGTCTTATATTGTTCACCCCCACTCTCACTATAAGCTTGTGTTCTTCATGTAAGTGGTTGGAGAAGTTGGGGCTAGCTAGGATAGCCTGGATTGATGTGGTGAGGGTGGATGAGGGGTGTCTCTCTACCTTGGAAAAGATATGGCATACAGATAGGGTGACCTTTCAACTCTCGATGAGAGAGGTGACAACGACACTTGAATATGTATATCGCATCCTCAAAGTATTGATGGAGTGGTTACGTGTTGAGGTTGGACATGATAAGGGGTATGAGATGATTCATATATTTATATATTTATGGTGGGATGTGAGTGTGAATGGTGGATGGATAAGGTATTTGGTAATGTATGTGGATAAAAATTTGGATGCATTTCCTACCTTGGTCATGTTCATGTTGGCAAATATAGTAGCCTCGTGAAGAACATGTGCCTATATTGAGAGGGGGGTGAATAGTATACAACAATTTTTTTTTTTAATTTTAATCCAAATAGTAGCATCAGTATTAATAAAATAGTAAACATCACACAAAGCATCACACACATGAGAGACATCATTTTTACGTGGTTCACCCAAATATGGCTACTTCCAAAGAGAAAGTATTTCTTCTAAATTTTTCTCAAATAATATTTTGGTAATCTTTCCCAATTACAATGTTTATGGACCTCTATCCAAAGGAGATGTTGATCCCATAAATCTAGTTTGTATATCTTTATCCACATGAGAACTCCTTCTCCTCTACTCTGGTTGGTGATCCTCTAGAAGACTACTGCCTCCAATGCACTGGCTTTTGGATCTCTCTCCACTGAATAATAATGTCCCCACTCAGAAGACCTATCCTCACTACCCTATATAATGGATCTCTATCCACTAGATACTATTGTCCTCTCTGCTCTATCACCTCAAAATCTCTATCTAAATTCTATACTAAACATAGTCCAGTTGGTGTAGCACAAATATGCTCAAACAATCTACTCAAAACTTGGTTAACTTTACTCAATAGGTCCACTCAAAACCTGCTCAAATTTTCTCAATAGGTCCACTCAAAACCTGCTCAAATTTTCTCAACAGGTCCACTTAGAACCTTCTCAAATCTTCCCAATAGGTCCACTCAGAACCTGCTCAAATATGCTCAACAAGCTCACACAAAACTTGTACAAATCTACTCAATAAGTCCTCTCTAGGACTTAACCAAATCTGTATTGTAAGATTCCACAAAAGCTCACACAAAATTAGTCCACAAGTATTCTCAAAGACTTGCCTCAAATCTACTTAACAAGTCCACACATAACTTGTCCAATCTCATAGAAACATAAAGAGAATTGTTAGAGACTCAATATGTTCTATTCTCACAACTCAAATCTAAATATAGAATAGTTTGTTTTATGGAACTCGAAAAATCACTTCATACATCGACTTGACTAGGCTCAATCAACTTACTCAACCAATCAATCAAGAAACAATTCTTGCTCACAAACCCGAGTCGAAGAATGTATCATCCAACTCAAAATGTTTCCAACAATGCTCAACAACAAATCTCACATAACAATGATACTCATGATATTTTTAAACCCTAGTTCAATTTATTAGCATTACAATTCACTTCAACAACCATGCTTATAAAACATTCTTCACATAACAATTATACTCACGATCTATTCAAACCCTAACTCAAGTTCTTCACACAACCAATGGTTTCAACAACAATGCTTATAAAACAAGGTTTTAATCACAACTCTTAATTTTAGAAAACCTTGAAGCATTAACTCAAAAACTTTCAAAAAGGAAACCCTAATCAAATCCTTTTCACTCCAAAATTTATTTTCTAGTAAGCCATTCAATCAACTCAACCAAAGAAGAATTTTACCATACCTTTTTGCTTGACAAGTAGATGATCTCACAAATCTACCACACTCACAATTACTTCTTTACCAATCTCAATAAGGGTTAGAGGATAATATTCTCAACAAAATATAACACAAAAATAATATCAAATTTACACCTTATCACTCCAACTTGATTAATAATCAACACCCTTACAATAATCATAAAAACCCTTAATTCTAAATAACACAATACCCACAAAGTCTTAATACTCCAATATACCACTATAGCAATTTAAGGCTTTATTAAAAGTTAAAAACAAAAATATCCTTATAAATCCTAATGATAATTCTCAACTACCACAACTTTATTACAAAGCATCCTTTCCAAACACAAACCACTAAACAACCTTATACCTCCAACTTACGCATTTCATTAAAATTAAAACCAAAAATATTACCTCATCTTCGGAGGGAATCGAAACCTCAATGTTGCCCCCAATGTGTGCCTTAGCCATTTCCAAAGTCGTTGCACGAGCCAAGAACTCATTTGATAGTAACGAAAAACCATGTGCTTATTAATTTCCTCACATATTCCACCTTGGGCAAAAGAACGTGCTCCATAGGTGCTTTAACCAACACAACTCACGATGCACCCACCGGTATTCGAATACAAACCCTTTTGCAAGCCAACGCTTTCATGCTTTACAATATGCCACTAGGCCATGTTGTCCTATGCAACTTTGAGGATTAAAGATTCCTCCATTAAATGCTTCTTTGTCATGACTTTTGTAAAAACTCACGAGCTCTTTTCTTCGCATTCAATATTTTTAATTTTTGAGCAAGGATAATTAATTGAAATTTTGGGCGTTGTATTTATATGCTTCCTGCATTGTTTTGAAGACATTGGTGCTCTCCATGTTATCTTCCATGATGTCAGTGAATATTATAAGGTCTTTGAATGCTTATTCTATTAAACTCAACCTTTGGGTTTATAAAATATATTTATACTTTCTAACCCACTTTTGCATTATAAAATATTATAATAATTACAAATATTTTATGTGGGTTTTCACCATATCATATTTAATATTATAATAACCATTATTATAATATTATACCTTTGATAAAATATCACCTTCTCATTGTATTCCATGTCATAAATAATATTTATTTATAAAATTTAAATTCTCACTAAATTTGAATAATTTATAAAAATAAATATTATATCTCCTTTTGAACTCTTAACTTCTGTGCTGATTCACTTGATCTTTGGCCTTCTTCTTGGATATAAAATCACCATTTTTATCCCCTTTGTTTCCTACTAAAATCCTTTATTATTAATGATGACTTCATCTTGTGACATCAATGACAACTTTGACTTAGGGACTCAAAATATCCAACAATCTCCCCCTTTTTCATTGATGGCAACCCATACTCTTCTTAGCAAAACCTGAACTTTATTTTTATTCTGCTCCCCCTAGGACATTGCTCCCCTGGCCCAATGATCTCTCAAATATAAAATCTCTCCCCATTACACAAATATCCCCCCCTTTGACATCAATTGCAAAGGGTCACCTTTGGGGCTCGAGGCTAATAATGAGCCTCTTAGCTTATCCCCTCCCCCACCTTCTGTTAAGGTGGTTAATTATGGGGTGGGAGTCTCACTCCCAATTTTCTCGAAGATACTCAAAAGTTTCCTTTGAAAGTGGCTTAGTGAAAATATCTGCTATATATTCCTTTATTGTGACATATTCCAATTTGACTCATTTATCTATCACCTGTTCTCTCAAAAACTGATACTTAATCAGAATGTGCTTTGTCCTGGAGTGCATTACCAAATTTTTTGAGATACTTATGGAACTTGTATTATCACATAGTATAGGAATGGGATGATCATTATTGATCTTGAAGTCTTCTAGATTTCTCTTCATCCATAACACTTGTGTACAACTAGCTACTACTGCAATATACTCTGCCTCTACTGTAGATAGAGATACTAAAATCTGCTTCTTACTTAACCAATATACTAGACATTCTCCAAGAAAGAATGCTCCTCCACTTGTGCTTTTTCTATCATCAATGTTGTTGGTTAAATATGCATCTTTATATGCTTTTAGTGTGAAAATGTCACTTTTGGGATACCAAAGCCCAAAATCTGTAGTCCCTTTTAGATACCTAATTTTTTTTACTATTGCCACATGTGTTTCCTTAGGTGTTGCTTGAAACCTTACCACTAATCCCACTGACTGTACTATGTTTGGTCTTGTAGCTGTAACATATAATAAGCTTCCAATCATAGATTTGTATAATATTTGATCTACCTCTGGAGATTCATCATCCTTACTCAACTTGCATCCTATGACCATAGGAGTACTTAATGGTTTGCAATCTTCTAACTTGAATTTCTTCAACATTTCCTTGATGTACTTGGCTTGAGAGAGAAACACTCCCATTTATGATTGTGAAATATAAAGTCCATGAAAGAAGGACAATTCACCAAGTATAGACATTTCAAATTCATTTTGCATATTCTTAGAAAAATATTTGTACATATTATCATTATTTCCTCTAAAAATTATGTCATCAACATAAAAAACCACTATTAGAAGATCATTTCCTTCATTTATGATATACAAATTGCTATCTACTATTCCTTTTCTAAATCCCTATTCTTGAAGATACTTATCCAATCTTGAGTACCATGCTCTAGGAGCCTACTTTAAACCATACAATACCTTTTTCAATCTGCATACTTGATCTGGTGAATTTGCTAGTATGAATATCTTTGGATGTTCAATATAGACCTCTTCTTCTAGAACCCCATTTAGAAATGTTGACTTGACATCCATCGGATATACCTTGAATTTCTTAAAACTTGAGAAAGCTAAAAACATCCTTATAGCTTCAATTCATGCAACTGGAGCAAAATTTTCATCAAAGTCAATTCCTTCTACTTGTGCATAACCTTTGCATACTAACCTTGCTTTATTTTTGACCACTTGTCCATATTTATTTAACTTATTTTTGAATACCCATTTTTTGCCAATCATATTTTTGTCCTTTTATCATAGAACAAGTTCCCAAGTTTTGATTTTATCTATCTGATCCAACTCCTCATTCATTGCTTTATCCTAAAATTCATCCTTAGTAGCCTGAGTGAAGTCTTTTGGCTCAATATTAGATAGCAAGGAAAAATTTTCTTGTTGATATGGTTTTATTATTCTTCTCCTTGTTTGTCTTTCATCTGGATTCTCGATAATCTATTATTTTGGATGATTTTTTGGTACATACCTAAAAGGAGTCTTAGGAAGAAGCCTTTGTGTTTCTTCTTCATAGTTGTCTGATTCATCACAAAATTCTTCTTGACAACATCCATCCTCTTGGTACATAGTTTGCTGAACTGGTTCTCTAAAATATATCTTCTCATCAATTGTTACATTCATACTTTCTACCATAGTGCATGTTCTTTTGTTGAAAAATCTGTAGGCTTTACTCTTTGTGGAACAACCAAGAAAAATTCCCTCATCACATATTGGATAAAACTTGCCCAAGTTTTGATCTTCCTTTCTTATGTAACATTTTCTTCCAAATATTCTGAAATGTTTTACAATAGCAGGTTTTCCTTTCCAAATATTATAAGGAGTCTTGTAATGATTTACCCTTAATTGAGCCCTATTAATTATGTACACAGCTATGGATACCGCTTCTTTCAAAAAAACATCTGATAACTTAGATTCATTTAACATAGATCTAGCCATATTTTCAACAGTCTTGTTCTTCCTTTCAACTACTCCATTTCGTTGAGGAGTTCTTGTTTCTTAGTACTCTCTCTTGATTCCATGTTGTTCACAAAATTATACAAATTCATTTGAAGTAAATTATCCTCCTTTTTCAGATCGTAGACACTTAATCCTTTTGCCTACTTAATTTTCAACCAATTCCTTGAATGCTTTAAATTTTTCAAAGGCATCTGATTTCTCTTTTAGGAAAGTTACCCAAACCATTCTAGAATAATAATCTACAAATAACATGAACTCTCACCTTGAATACTTTGAGTTCTGGTAGGACCACACAAATTAGTATGTATTAGGGTCAATGGCTCAGATGACATATAACATTTTGTTTTAAAGGTTGTCCTAGTTTGCTTTCCATGTTGATAGGGTGCACATATTGTGTTTTGAGGTCTTCTTATTTTGGGTAAATCTCTAACTGCCTATTTATTGCTTATACTGACTATGTTGTCAAAATTTAAATGACCCAATATTCTATCCCACAACCAAATCTCATCTTATTATGATAGAAATTATTTTTCCATTTGATATCATTGAGCATGTATAAGTTGTTTGGGGTCCTTCTTGCATTTGCAATTATTTTCCTAGTTTATGTTTTCCTTATTTCACACCTATCTGGGTCGAAGGCGGCCATGTATCCTTGATAAAAAAGTTGAATTATACTTAATAGATTGTTTTTCAACCCTTTGATGTACAAAACATTCTCTATTTTTTATTTTTCCATTATCTATACTTAGATTTCCTCTCCCAACAATCCTTGCTGATCCATTATCACCAAAACTTACTAATCCTCTATTTGTTTCTTTCATTACAATGAATTTGTCTTTGTCTCCTGTCATGTGACTAGAGCAACCACTATAAAGATACCATTGTTCTTACTTATCTTGAGCATGAAGGGATATTTGTACTAACATTGATCTAGCCCTAACATTCTTTCTTTCATCTTTCCTAGTTGTTGGAATTATTTTTCTAGACTCAAGAGGTATCATTTTACACCATCTAGCCTTGTGCCAAAAATTATTGCATTTGTAACATATAACATCATCATCCATGAGAGGTGCAAAGGAATTGAAATTTCTATTGTATCTTGCATAATGAATACAATGTGCAACTCTATGACCATATTTATTGCAATAAAAACAATGACCATGGAAGAAATTATGTAACATGTTTGGATGTCTTGGAATTTGTGAAGGAGTCATCTTCTTGTTGTGATTAACTCTTATCCAAGGTTCTACTTTAATTTATTCATTTCTTATGTCCTTTTCTTGCTTTTCTTTTTTTGAAGTTTCTACTTTTTGGAGACTTGATTCCTCTTTCTGCTTCTCATATTTTGTATCTTGTTGCACCTTGGTCCTTTCCACTTTATTCCTTAGGAGAACAATTTTTGCTTCCAATTTTTCACATTCTATTTCCTTAGCTCTCAATATATCTATCATATCTTTCTCAATATTATTTCCTTCTTCCACCCTAATCTTGAGTTTTGTGAGACTCTGTATAAGTTGCATTCTTGCTTTTTCATCTTCTTAAACTTGTTCTTTCAAGCTTGAATTTTTCTCTCTAAGTCTTTTCAATTTTCTAAGAGCAACAAATAATTATTCTTTTATATCAAACATAGTCTCATCTTCACTTTCTAAAGTCATGTGTGCTATCGAATAATCCTCTTCCAAGTTGTTAGTCTTTTTATGGAGATATCCACTCTGATACCAATTGAAGAACATGTGCTTATACTGAGAGGGGGGTGAACAGTATACAATAATTTTTTTTACCTTTTAATCTAAATAGTATCATCAGTATTAATAAAAAATTAAACATCATGCAAAGCATTACACACATGAGAGACATCATTTTTACATGGTTCACCCAACGATGGCTACTTCCACGGAGAAAGTATTTCTTCTAAATATTTCTCAAATAATATTTTGAGAATACTTCCCAATTACAATGTTTATGGACCTCTATCCAAAGGAGATTTTGATCCCCTAAATTTGTTTATGGATATCTATCCATAGAATAACTCCTTCTCATATGCTTTGGTTGGTGATCCTCTAGAAGACTACTGCCTCTACTACACTGGCTTTTGTATCTCTCTCCACTAAATAATATTGTCTCCACTCAGAAGACCTCTCCTCACTGCCCTGGTTGATGGATCTCTAGCCACTAGAGACTACTGTCCTACCTACTCTGTCACCTACAAATCTCTATCTCAATTCTGTACTAAACATAGTCTAGTTGATCTAGCATAAATCTACTCAATAAGTCCACTCAGAACTTGCTCAACTCTACTCAATAGGTCCACTCAGAACCTGCTCAAATCTGCTCTATAGGTCCACTCAGAACCTACTCAAATATAATCAATAAGTCCACTCAGAACCTGCTCAAATCTGCTCAACATGTGCACTAAGAACCTTCTCAAATCTACTCAACAAGCTCATACAGAACTTGTCCAAATCTTCTCAATAAGTCCTCTCTAGGACTTAACAAAATTTGTATTGTAAGCTTCCACAAAAGCTCACACAAAATAATTCCATAAGTCTTCTTAAAGACTTACCTCAAATCTACTTAATAATTCCACATAGAACTTGTCCAATCTCATAGAAACATAAAGAGAATTGATAGAGACTCAATATGTTCTATTCTCACAACTCAAATCAGAATATAGAATAGTTGTTTTTTTATGTAACTTTAACAATCACTTCATACATCCACTTGACTAGGCTCAATCAAATTACTCAACCAATCACTCAAGAAACAACTCTTGCTCACAAACCCTAGTCCAAGCATGTATCATCCAACTCAAAATATTTCAAACAATTGTCAATAATAAATCTCACATAATAATGATACTCATGATATTTTCAAATCCCAGTTCAAGTTCTTTGCATTACAACTCACTTCAACAACCATGCTTATAAAAAATTCTTCACATAACAATGATACTCATGATATTTTCAAACCCTAACTCAAGTTCTTCACACAACCAATGGTTTCAACAACAATGCTTATAAAACAAGGTTTTAATCACAACTCTTAATTTCAAAAAACCTCGAAGCATATACTCAAACACTTTTGAAAAGAAAACCCTAATCAAATCATTTTCACTCCAAACTCTATTTTCTACTAAGCCATTCAATAAAATCAACCAAATAAGAATTTATCCATACCTTTTTGCTTGACAAGTAGATGATCTTACAAATCTGTCACACTCACAATTACTTCTTTGCCAATCTCAATAAGGGTTATAGGATAATATTCTCAACAAAACATAACACAAAAATAATATCAAATTTACACCTTATCACTCCAACTTGATTAATAATCAACACCCTTAAAATAATCATAAAAACCCTTAATTCTAAATAACACAATACCCACAAAGTCTTAATCCTCCAATATACCACTATAGCAATTTAAGACTTTATTAAAAGTTAAAAAAAAAATATCTCCTTATAACTCCTAATGATAATTCTCAACTGCCACAACTTTATTACAAAGCATCCTTTCTAAACACAAACCACTAAACAACCTTATACCTCCAACTTAGGCATTTCATTAAAATCAAAACCAAAAATATTACCTCATCTTCGTAGGGAATCGAACCCTTAATGTTGCCCCCAATGTGTGCCTTAGCCATGGCCAAAGTCATCGCACAAGACAAGAACTCGTTTGATATTAATGAAGCACCATGTGCTTCTTAATATCCTCACACCTTCCACCTTGGGCAAAAGAACGTGCGTCGTAGGCACTTTAACCAACACAACTCACGATGCACCTATCGAGATTTGAACGCAAACCCTCTTGTAAGCCAATGCTTTTGTGCTTCCCAAAATACCACTAGGCCATGTTGTCCTATGCAACTTCGAGGATTATAGATTCCTCCCTTAAACACTTCTCTGTCATGAATTTTGCAAAAACACACGAGCTATTTTCTTTGCATGTAATTTTTTTAATTTTCAAGCAAGGATAATTAATTGATCTTTTGTGCATTGTATTTATATGCTTCCTCCATTGTTTTGAATATGTCTACACTCTCCATGTTATCTTCCACGATATCGGTAAATATTATAAAGGCTTCAAATACCTTTTGTCTTAAACCCAACCTTTGGGTTTATAAAATATATCTAGACTTTATAAAACCCACTTTTGCATTATAAAATATTATAATAATAATTACAAATATTTTATTTGGGTTTTCACCATATCACCTTTAATATAATAACCATTATTATAATATTATACCTTTGATAAAATATCTCCTCACTATACTTCATGTCATAAATAATATTTATTTATAAAATTTAAATTCTCATTGAATTTGAGTAATTTATAAAAATAAATATAATATCTCCTTTTGAACTCTTAACTTGTGTATTGATTCACTTGATATTTGGCCTTCTTCCTGAATATCAAATAACCATTTTTATCCCCTTTGTTTCCTACTAAAATCCTTGATTATTAAATATGACTTCATCTGGTGACATCAATGACAACTTTAACTTAGGGACTCAAAATGTCCAACACCTCAAACAACACTAGTTATCAGTTCCCATAGAACATGATCAAGATAGTATATGATATGATTTATAAGTCTTGGATGTATACATAGGCACATGCTCTACTATCTTATCTATATCTTGAGTTGTATGAGGTGATGAGGTGGGGGTAGAAGGTGTTAGGCTGCAATGTGCTATTGCAGTGTTGGGGCTGGAAGCACTTTAGTATGGCTTTATCTATGGGCTTTCCTACTAAGACATGGGATGGAGAGCAACCCTATGCTATTATATGGTGAGTGGCTAAGGAGGTGCAGTTGAGCCATCCTATTCAAACTAGACAGGAGTACGTGGCTCTATGGGTAGGATTGACATCTGCTCAAGTGCTTTGGAGACCTTGGTGAGGTGCTACTTGAATTGGATATAGGGAGAAACTACAAAGAGTATGATAGGATATATGGGTGGTTGGCAGGCATAGGAGTGAAGTGGAGTTGGTACAGTTCTCATGGGTGTTGAGGTAGTTTGAGCTACGATAGGGGGTTTCATAGGCACCAATTCTATATAGTTGCCATCAAGATGAGACGTGTCTACCTTGTGTTGAGGTATGGCAGGTGACCTATGAGGATGACAAGGAGATAAATATCCTAGATGTGGATGATGTAAGGACTACTCTAGACTACGATGCATGATTCACTGCATAGCCACCATGGGTAATGAGTCTAATTATGGGTGAGGGGAATGAGGATGATGATGATACAGAGGCTAAGATGAAGGAGGTAGATGAGGCTCCCAAATATCAAATATACCCTCAATCTAGAAGTTGAGGGAAACAGGTGAGGGATGCAGTAGAGTAGGCTCCAAATATTGGAGGTGATGGAGATGGTGATAATGATGATGATATTGAGGAGGTTCTAGAGAGACCTCTAGATCAAAGTGAGGAGTATTAGCTGATGCTCGAGTGGATAGTAGTGGATCAAGATGTAGAGATAATAGATCATGATATGAAGATAGCTTGGCTATGGGAAGAGCTAGAGGTACATGTGGTTCCAAGTGGATGTGAGTATAGGATCGTGAGGCTCCAAGTAGAGCAACTTGAGAGGGAAAATCATCAGAGACATGATGTATGATGTCTTTGGTTCTGATATGGATATATCCAAGTTTTGGAGGATTGATTGGTGGAGCACCACATTGGGTTGCCAGATCCACCCTACTCATACATATCCATATTTTTTAAGCATAATGAATATAGGCATATCGGCTCTAGGTCTAGGGCTCCTTTAGGGTCACATGGGTCCTCTTATAGGCATCAGCTAGTGCTTGGATGCACTTTTTGTATATGATCCTTGATTCTATCTTGTATATAGCCTTGGGGTATTCATTGTACATGTGATATATATATACATGTTTTTTACTTTTATGTTATGATTTTTAGTGAATGCATGTGTATATGTGTGATGGATGATAATGCAATGATAATGTGTATAAATGCTAATGAATTAATTCTTCCAATGATCATTCATAGTTTAGATTTTTTTTTGACCATGTTATAGAATTTTTGTTTAATCAGAGGTACCAAAGTGGTGGCATGTGAAATGGAATACTCATGCAATGATATGAATGATATGGAAGAAGATATGGATGTTGATATGGAAAACTGACTATTTTGCAGATATTCACACAAATTAGTGATATCAAATATATTCACTAAATACTACCTAACCAGATGTGTGTGCAATGAATTCATTTACTGAATTATGAGTATGGTAATGACTCGACGTAATAAAGAACCAATGTGTGTGAAAGTGAGTTCATTAACCCATCTTGAGTAAATTATGATGAAACTTGTCATGGAGAAGACCAAGAAGCTAGCTTGTCCTTATGCTTGATCAAAGGTCTCTTCAAAAGAGACATGTTACCATGCATGATCATACTCCACTACCATTCAAGCATCTATAGATCTAGTGGATATTAGCTCCATAGTCCAAGAATTTAATATCTAAGCTTTAGGGATTCGGACTACCTAACCGTCTAACTAAAAATGTAGTTCTATCCTTACAACTTGAGGATTTGTGGTGTGTGATGTGTAAAAGTTTTAGAACTTTGGGGAATCAGATTCTCAATCGAAGTGTGATGAGAATTTTACCATATCCTTACTAAAATTTTTGTTAGGAAATGATTGTGATAGTTATGAAAACCACTTTTTTATTTATTTTTGGACTATGTGCATGATGGGACAAGCAAGGATTACCCTTTTTACTTTGAGATTCAACCCAATAATGGTGTTATCCCTCTTTGACACAAGATATTTTTAAAATATGTGATTGTGTTTGGTTCAAGAAAGTTAGAGTCAATTCCTAGAACTAAATATTTTCTTAGTGAAAATGTGTCATGGTCCTAGAGAAAACTCGACATGTATTGGAGGTTACTTGAAACACTAAGAGTGGTTGAGTGACCAAAAACACCTAAGGATTATGGAAATGTGGTTTGTAGATGACAATTGGACATTATGGAATGGTACAATGAAATAGATGATGGTTTGAAGGTGCCCCTGATTAATGCAATATTACTGTATTAGATCAATTATCATCTAAATTGAATAAATGACATCTAATATGAAATGGAATGTGTGCAAGTGATTTTAAATGTAATGTATGAAATGCAATTTATGAAATGTATTGTGTGAGATGTGAAATGTGTGAAATGCAAAGTCAAATGCAATTTGTGAAATGCAATGTAATGCTCTCAAGTGGATGATGTTAAGTGGTTCAAGCTCTTGAACTCCCTCTAGACTGGCAAGCCTATAAGTTACTTTACCAACCTTTTGAGTGATAATGTATAGATTTGGTCAAAACATGCTTTTCTAGCAGCATTGTCATCTATGAATTCCTACAATGAAATTTTTAATGAGGTGATCTTAAGCTCAAGAGGCATAATTGCTTCAGCTCCATAGACTAGTGAAAATGGTGTTGCCCTAGTAGGCATTCAGATGCTTGTTCAATAAGCCTATAATGCCAAGGATATTGGAGTATGTCAATATCAATGGGTTTATTTGACTAGTTTCTTGAGAATAGCAATTAAGGTCTTGTTGGTAGCTTTATCTTTTCCATTTGCTTGTGGGTAGTAAGGAGTTGATAAACTATGTTGGATATTATCTTTCTCACAAAGTGCTTGAACATCATTGTTCTTAAAAGACTTACCAATATTCAAGATGATTTTTGAGGGGATACCAAAATGACAGATGATATGGTGAAGTATAAACTCCACATTTCAATATCATTTTATATTGGTGAGAGGAATTACCTCAACCCACTTTGTGAAGTATTCAGTGGTTGTGATGATGAATGTAGGTTATCTCAAGGAATGAGGTGATATTTTGCCAATAAAATCAAGACCCCATTATGAAAAGGGCCAAATAATTTGAATAGTCTATAATTCTTGTGATGGTACATGATTTAAATTAGCATGTTGTTGATATTGTTCATAATGCTTGATGTAAGTGCAATAGTCACATTCCATGGTGGACCAATAGTAAACCATGAGTATAATACGCTTTGCAATGGCCATTCCACTAAAATGACCACCACAAGTACCATAATGAGCTTTATCTATATCTCTTTGTGCCTTTGTAGGCTCAAGAAAATGAAGGATGATTCCATCATAACCACATCTATACAACACATCCCCCAAGAGAGTAAAATGAGTTGCTTTTTTCTTGAAAGTGCATTTAGCAGTCCATGACATGTCTAATGGGAGTGTTCCAAACTTGAGTAAGGCTATTAGTTGGTTTGACAAAGGATCATATGGCTCTAAATATATAAATCAAATATATTTCTCATTCTTAGATTCAACACAAACAATTGCATATTTAGATATCATTGTGACAATGAGTGGTTGTACCTCTCCTTCAAAGTTATTTGGAATCAATGATCCTAGAGAGGCCATCGCATCTACAAATCTATTAGTTGATCATGGTAAACTATTGATTTCATACCAATAAAAATTAGAGAGCAATAGCAGTGCTACTTCATGGTAATAGTTTATGGTAGGTTCCTTGCATTCATATTCTCTATTGATTTTATGAATGATAAGTTGAGAATGACCAAATATCCATATATGCTTTATATCCATATATATGGTTTCTTGAAGACTTAAAATTGAGGCTTCATAATCTGAATTTTTATTTGTGCATTGGAAGTTAAGTTTGAATGATAAGGGAATATGCATCCTCTATGGTGTATGAAACATGACTCTAGCACCTTGACCTTTCTTGTATTTAGAACCATCAAAGAATAGTGTGATATCGATATCTTCCTTCGGAATGATATTTTATTCTTGTTTAGTGAAAATGAATATCGAATCATGTGGAAGTTTAATAATCAAGGGTTGATCTTTAGGAAGTGGAGCTTCTACAAGCTAATCGACTATGACCTGACCTTTAATGGATTTTTGACTCATGAAATCAAGATCGAATTTAGTGAGAAGCATTATCCATTTTGCAATGTGGGTGTTATTGTAAGTGCAATACATCATATAACAAAGAGTATTTTCATGAGTTCTGACTTATGTGGTGTGACTAAGCATGTAATGTCTGATTTTATTAGTGGTAAAAACCACTACGAAGCACAATTTTTCTACATAAGTGTATCTGGTATCATAGCTTACCAATGTTTGACTAATGTAATAGAAAAATTGCTCTTGATTATTTTTATTCTTTTGTGCAAGCATTGTCCCTAATGCAAAGTATGTTGATAAAAAATAAATATGAAAGGGTAACCCCAGATGAGGAGGAGTTAATACTAGTGGAGAATCCAGGTATTGCTTGATGTCATCAAAATATTTTTGACACCCATATTTCCATGAAAATGTCACCTCATTTTGTAACATGTGATTGAATGGCCTGCATTTTTCAGGAAGTTACGAAATAAAATGATGGATTGATTGAATCTTTCCTTGTAAACTATGATTTTTTAGAGGATGCATCTCCATGATGGCCTTGATTTTATTTTGTTCAACCTCAATGCCTCTTTTTGAGATAATGAATCCTAATACTTTTCCAGAGGTAACACCAAAGACACACTTTTTGGGGTTCAACCTTCATTATGCTCTAAAAGTGTATCAAAGACTTTTTCCATGACACCAATGTGCTCTTGTTGAGTTTTGGATTTTTCCAAGAGATTATCCACATAAAATTCAATGATCTTATGCATGTAATCATGGAATATGTATGACATGTTTATAAGTGGCACCTATATTTTTAAGGCCAAAGGGCATCACTTTGTAACAAAAATTTGCCCAAGGTGTAGTGAATATTATTTTATGTTGGTCATCGAGATTGATTCAAATTTTGCTATATACTAAAAAACCATCCATAAGAAAAAGCATTTCATGGGTAGTACAAGTGTCAACAAGAGTATCGATGTTTGGTAGAGGAAATTCATCCTTAGGACACTCTTTGTTAAGGCCTCAAAAGTCAGTCCAAATGTGTATCGCCCCGTTAGGTTTGTGAATGGGAACCATGTTTGAAAGCCACTCAATATAGTCAATGGAGACAATGAAACCCACATCTAATAGCTTTTGAAGCTCTTATTTTACCATGAGGGCAATGGTAGGATGCATCTTTCTCAATTTTTTTTTGATCGACTTAGCACCAAAATACAATTTGATATTGTTGACAATCAAATTAGGGTCAATACCAAATATGTCTTTGTAGGACAATGCAAAAATGCCCTTATTCTTCTTAAGAATATTAATCAATTGTTCTTATTCATTTATAGATAAAATTTTACCATGTTTGACAATTTGGGGATTTTCTACATCTGAATTAAGGTTCACATCGATGGTATCTTCAATAGACATGTGATAACCTTCCTCAAGATAATGGAGCAATGAGATTAGATGAATGACATCTATGATGTTATCAAGCTCTTCTAACTCAACCTCTTCTATGTATACCTAGAAAACTTTAGGATCTAAAGGCAAAGATGAAGGTGAAGGTGAAGCTGACGGAGGAATGTAGTTGGTTGAAGCCCTTAACAATACCTCAAAAATGACAAATTCAAGGAAGGATGGAGGTGAGGAAATATGGTCCATATCAATAAGGCTCATGTCAATTGGAATTGGCTTTGATAAAATATGGATTACGAAGTGGGGTAAATAATTCAACAAGATTCATGTTGACTTAAAGGGGGAAAATAGAGTTTGGCAAAGTGGAGGATGGATAGATACCTTCTTCTAGAACTGATGTTAGAGCTCTAGAAACATGAACAACAATGATCAACACAAATAAATGCAATTGGTAAAAATCCATGCACATGCAATGCAATGTTTTTTTTTGAAATTTTGGTGTGTTTATTATTATTTTTTTATGTTATGTACATATATTACAAGAAAATTTCTGGTGAGGTGGATTAATTAAATGGAAGTGGTTCACCGTTTGGTTTGACTCACTCTTGTAGAAGAAGCAAGCAAAATATGATCTGATGGATGAGGAAAATTTTGAGATAGCACTCATCTTATTCAGTGTATGGAATTATGGGTGTCGATTCCTCATTAGATTCATTAGAAGCTATCAATATAACATCGAGTTCATCATAAAATTCATATTCAAAGTCATCAAGGTGATGAGTTTCTTCTTCTAAATTTAAATTAAGACTTTGAAAATCTTGTTCAAAATAAGATGTGAAGGAATAAGTGTGATAAACTAGAACTAAATAGTCATGCACATCTCGATACGGAGTATCAATGAGTTTGTGCATTCCCTTTTCATATCGCCCTATTCCATAGCCTTGCCAATTGATTCGATGAAAATCTGACATATTCTGTATGTTGGAAGGTGTTGGTTGCTTGGGTTTATCTTGGGAATATGGATTGGATGATGAATAAATCCTCCCATACACAAAATTTATGTTATTGGGAATTGAACCCATGTTTTACACCACTCCTATAGATAAGGGTGATTCATGTGGATGACCATAATCCCTAGTAGTTTTGATATTAAACAATGTGACAATGATGTCTTGGACCACATATTCACCAATAGTAGGATTAGTGAGGTGGACCGTAACTTGGGATGATGTGGAAGTGGAAGTTGAGGTGGATGTGGAAGACTTAGGATTGGCTTAGGACTCTGATAATGAGAGAGGTATGGACTGGAATGAAATATCATAATCCATTAATTCAACATGTGATACATCAGCTGATGTGGATGGAGGTGGATTTTATTGAGGTGTTTGACAAATAGGTGATGATGTGGAAGTAATGTTGATATATTATGTTGATGTTGATGATGGGGTTGATGTAGATTGAGCTTGACCACATGTAGTCAATGATGATGAAGATGGGGGTATGGAGGTGGAATCTTGATGTGTGGTACTGATGAGGAGTTCCTAAGGAACATGAACTTTAGATGAAGAAGTGGATGGTGTGGTGGATGATGTGTTTGATGATGTTATGAAAATATGGGTGGATGGAAGCATAGATTCTTAAGTATTTGTAATGAAATTGCAATACCTAAATGGTTCGATGTCCACTGGTATGCAATGAATTTATCCCTCATGTACATATTTTAAGCATTGATATAATATAGAGGGGATACATCCCATTTCCCTAATCCAATGACATCCAAGGAGTACATTGTACGCCATGGACCCTTCCAAGATATGGAATATTGTGGGCAATGTTTTTAACCCCACTTCGATGGGTAAAACTACAGTTCCAACTATGGAAAATAGAGCATCATTAAATGCTTTCAACATGAAGGTGGATTTGGTGATATGAGATGGTAGGAGATTAATAGTTTGAAGAGAGTATGTGGTGATGATATTAATGGAGGATTTGGTATCAATAAAAACTCATTTGAATGTATTCCTATCAATTTGATCCATGATAAGCAATGGAGGATCCACCGATCCTGATGATATTGGTTTAATTTCAAAATCGTAGAATATAATAGTGGGCTCCACACATGTTTAGATGCTCCCCACAAAATTTCTATATGCATTAGCATCTTGAGATTGAAGTTCAATGGATTTAGAAATTTTTATTTGTTGGAAATATGAGCAAGATTTGTTGTCATTGATGTCAAGAGTTGTCAAGAGTTTGTTGGTTAAGTTTCGTCATCATTAATGTCACTAGGTGGTTTTTCCAAAAGGCAAGGAAGAGGTTTAAAGGAATAGGATATAATATTTATTTTTAATATTATATGCCTAAGGAGGCCTAAAATGTTGAAGACCCAAGGAAGGAGAAGCAGGTTTAAAAGGCAATAATAATATTATAATATTTAATATTATAATATTCTAGGTTACAGGTTGAGATGAAGAGAACAGGTCCAAGGAGTAATTAAAAATAATTTATTCCTCGAAAGACCCTTTGAGCAGTTTGCAAAATATTTAATTTAATTTATTTAAATTTAAATATTTTAACCTAAAGGTTAAAATTTAAATTTAAAATAAATTTGGGCGCCAAAGTTAAAGATTATAAAGTAATTTATTAATTCAAATTTTTAAATTCAAATTTTTAATTAAAAGGTTGACGTCGAAGTGCATAAGCCAAAGTGTATATAAAGGGGGACTTAATATTTTAATTAAGTCATCCATGCATAATTCGATAACCCAAAGTCTAAGAAAATTGTGCACTGTTTGTGGTGAGGAAGAAAGGATTTCGTGTGATTAAAAGCTTTGGAGGGTAGGCAAAGGTTTAAATGCATGTGGCACATTTAGTGCATACCCATAGCGTTGGTTAGCACAGTTGGTGACCAAGGCAGACTTAAGACATTTGCAAGGCAGAGGTTGAGGTTTCAAATCCCTACGCAGTCATTTTGGAAGGGTAGAACTATTTTCTTTTCGATCACCAAAAATTGTAGAGATAACAAGGAGAGGCACTCGAGTGTTTAGGATTGTGTGGGCGTGTGGCCCAATGACTGCCTAGCTTTAGCTAGAGCATAGTAGCGATAGCGAGGTCACGGGTTCAAAGCGTAGCCAAGGCATGCGCTATCCATTTTGCACGTGGGCCAAGGTACAAGGTATGCATTAAATTTTTTATTTAATTTTTAATAGCGCCAAGGTTGTGGAGTGCTTTAAGGCCATGTGAGTTTAGGTAGCGCCTTGGGAAAGTAGGGAGTTATAAGGTATTTGATAGTTTATATTATTTTGTGCTTTGAAAAATTAAATAAGGGTTGGAGCTATAAGGGTATTTGATATGTTATATTATTTTGTGATTTGAAAATTAAATAGAGGTTGGAGTAATAAGGGTTAATCAAGGGATTAATTCTTATAGGTTGAAAATTATCATTGGGAGTTTATAAAGTGATTGTGAAAGAACTTGGTCTTCTATAAATTGATTAATTTGGAGTTGATAAAGAAAATTTGATTTCTATGTGTTGAGAAATATTTTGATAAGTTTGGAGATAATAAGGTGTACTTGAGTCTTGCTTATTTTTTTATGGTGAAATAATTTTGAGGGAAATAATTGAGTGAATATTTTTGATATCTAACCATTGAGATTGGCCAAGAGGTTGATTGTGATTGAGACAGGTTTTGAGGTCAAATATTCATCAAAACAAAAGGTATGGGCACATCTTCCTTGTGAGTGAAATATTGTTGGGTTGAATGTTGTGAAATGCAAAGTTGGAGTGAAAAGGTTTGTTTGATAAGCATTGTTGAGTGAGTTTTCATATACATGATTGGTGAATGTTTGTGAGAACAATTGAGTGTGAAATTGAGAACTATATTGAACTAGGGTTTGTGAAAGAACATGAGTATCATTGTTATGTGATATTGTTTGATAAGTATTGGAAATATTTGAGTAAGCTTTCATGTGCATGATTAGGGTTTGTGAAAAGATCATGAGTATCATTGTTATGTGAATTTAGAATCATCTTGAGTCAAGGGTTGAGATTCATAGTGTGAGTTGTTGGAAGTAAAGTGAAACACTTGGTTAGGGTTTGTAAGCAAGTTGTGTTTCATTGAGTGAATGGTTGAGTGAATTTGGATGAGCATTATTGATTGAATGCATTGGAGTGATAGTTCAAGTTCTATGAAACAAATTGTTCTTTATTTTTGAATTGATTTGAAGGAAAGTTTGAAAGTGATTGAGTGTTTTGTGAGTGTGAAACATATTGAGTCTCTAATCATTCTCTATATGTTTCTATGGGTTAAACAAGATTCTGAGTGAAACTTGTTTATGATATTGAAGAGGTTTTCTGAAAGAGATTAAGTTGAGTTTTGTATGCAAGTTTTGCAATTGATTTGAATAAGCTTTTGTGAAAGCTAGTGGATAGATTTGAGTAAGTCCTAGAGGGGACTTAAGGATAGAGTTGAGTAAGCTTTTGTGAGAGCTTAAGGATATATTTGTGTGAGATTTTGTGGAAGCTTACAAGTAGGTTTGAGGTAAGTCTTGGTGAAGACTTGTGGATAGATTAGTGTGAGATTTTGTGGAAGCTTACAATGCATATTTGGAATAAGTCTTGGTGAAGACTTGTTGAGCAGATTGGACAAGTTCTAGTGAGGACTTGTTGAGTAGATTTGAGGTAAGTCTTTGTGAAGACTTGAGAGTAGTTTGATTGATTGATTTGTTCAAGCTTTGTTTTAAGGCTTGGGTTAAATCTAGCAGAGCAGATTTGTGCTAGATCTAAGGAAAGTATTTAGTGCATATTTGAGATAGATATTGAGAAAATTTGTGCTAGATCTAAGGATAGTGTTTAGTGCATATTTGAGATAGATATTGAGTATATTTGTGCTAGACCGAAGGACAATGTTTAGTGCATATTTGAGATAGAGATTGAGCATATTTGTGCTAGATTGAAGGATAGTGTTTAGTGCATATTTGAGATAGATATTGAGCATATTTATGCTAGATCGAAGGATAATTTTTAGTACATATTTGAGATAGATATTGAGTATATTTGTGCTAGACCAAAGGATAGTGTTTAGTGTAGATTTGAGATAGATATTGAGCAGATTTATGCTAGATCGAAGGACTATGTTTAGTGCAGATTTGAGATATAGATGAGAGTAAGCTTTGGAGGTGATAGAGTAAGAGGATAGTAGTCTCTAGTGGATAGAGATCCATTAGCCAAGGTAGTGAGGATAGGTCTTCTGAGTGAGGATAGAGGTCTTTAGTGGAGAGAGATCCACAAGCCAATGTAGTGGAGGTAGTAGTCTTCTAGAGGATCACCAGCCAAAGCAAAGGAGAAGGAGTTCTCCTGTGGATAGAGATCCATGAACTTGATTAGGGGATTGGTGTCTCCTTTGGATAGAGGTCCATAAATATTGTAATAGGGAAGGATTCCCAAGAGATTTGTTGAGAAAATTTTAGTGAAATATTTTCTTCGTGGAGTAGCCCACATTGGGTGAACCACGTTAAATTGGTGTCTCTATTGTGTGTGGTGATTTGTGCATTGCTTTGATTACTGCTGTTGATATTGCCATTGATATATTGCATAATATTGTTTAGGAAAGAAAAGTAAAAAGTTGTCACCCCCCTCAGTATAAGCTTGTGTTCTTCAATTGGTATCGTAGTGGGTTCCTTAGAAAGAGTTTAATAGCTTGAAGGAAAATATTACAGGAACATAGATGGATTCTTAGAGTGGATATTTAGGGAATAAGGCACCATTGTTTGATGGGAACAATTATGCATTTTGGAGTGTGAGAATGAATATTTACCTAATGGCACTAGGAAATGATATATGGCAAGTAGTTGAGGATGGGTACATACCACTAGCTACTCCACCTACAGATAAATATGGTAAGCTCCTACAACTGAATAATTCAAAGGAAATGAATGGAATATTAAATGGTTTATATGAAACAGATTTTATAAAAGTTATGCATTGCACATCAGCAAAAGAGATTTGGGATAAGCTGAAAAATATATATGAGGGAGACAAAAAGGTCAAGATGGCAAAATTACAAAATCACAAGAGAACATTTGAAGATCTAAATATGAAGGATGAGGAAAACATTGCTACATACCTACTTCGTGTGGATGAGGTTGTTAACTCCATGCAAGGACTTGGGTTTAAAGTTGAAGAAATATATGTTTGTCAAAAGGTTTTAAGGTCACTCCCTAAGAGGTATAGTGAAAATATTTCAGCCATAGAAGAGTCAAAATATATTGAAATTTTGACAAGGGATGAGTTACATGGAATTCTCACAACTTTTGAGATGAGAATAAAAGAGGAGTCTATTCCCCAAAAGAAGCAGCCTTCAAAGTTACAAAGAAGACAAAGGGGAAGAAGTCATATTCAAGTAATGAGTTATCCAGTGATGAAGAAGCAAACTATGGTAGAAGGAACAAGGACACAAGAAAGTATAAAGGTACGAAAATAGTTAAGTGTTTTAAATGTGGAAAATATGGTCACTATGCAACTGATTGTCCAGAAGCTAGAAATAGCAGTGGTGATGAGAAACATGATCATAAGAACAGGGAAGCAGGAAAATATAGGTATCAAAATAGAAGTAAGGATGGACAAAGCAAGCAAGGAAAGAAGTTTTTCCAAAGGCATAAGAAGAGATTTTATGCAGATAAGGTAGGTAAGAGTTCTAGTGATAGTGATGGAAGGTCCTCAGATAATGAAGAAGAAGAAATTCTATTTCTGATAGTAGAAAAATAAGATGTTAAGAAAAAGGTAAAGAGAGGTCCAATAATTCTCAAGTGTTTTAGGTGTGGTAACTTTGGTCATCTTGAAGATAGTTGTACAAGGAATGGATTCAGTTTTAGTGAAGATGAATATGAAGATGCTTGTGAAGGTCTAGAAGAAGAAAGTCTTCTTTTGGCAATAGAAGAAGAAGGAAGTGCTCCTATTGAAGATAGATCATAAAGGAATGAAGATGATCTTAAAGACAAAGTAATAGAGGCAAAATCATAGGAAGGAGAAGTTGATCTTGAGGGTGAGCTTATTTCTACCCTTGATGCATTAAGAAAGGTAAGAAAGCAGAACTCAAAACTCAAGCTTCAATTTCAAGAATGTGATGAAGAGAAAGGAAATCTTATAGAAGATCTAACCAACTCAATAGCTAAGACAAGGAAATTTAAAGAGAGGTTAGAGGCAAAGGTTTTAGAATGTGAAATATTAGAGCATGAGGTAGCTTCACTAAGGAAGGAAGTAAAAGAGTCTAAAAACAAGCTACACAAGTTTGGGAGAAGCTCAAAGACTTTGGATAATATTATCAAGGTACAAAGATCTTCATCAAACAAGATAGGACTTGGTTTTGAATAGGAATATAGAGAACAAGGAGATGAGTCAATCTCAAGCTCCAAAGAAGAAGAAGCTTTAGAAGAAGAGAGTGTAAGAGAGAGTGAGAATTCTAAGGATAAGTTGGACAATAGAAAGTTCAACAAGGAAAGGAACAATGCACAAATGAGGAACAGATGGAATAGGAAACAACACAAGGTAGAAGAGACTAAGAGACCAATGGGGTCAAGGCAAGGTTTCTTCAATGGACATTGCTTCTCATGTCATAGGTTTGGTCACAAGGCTTCGTAGTGCAGGACACATGAAAGATAGGGATATGGTTTCAGAAGTGGGTATCTCTTTCAAGGGTATTGCCACTCTTGTAATCATTTTGGTCATAAGGTAGTTAATTACAGGGTTCATGATAGGAATGGATATGGCTTCACCAGGAGGAACTATAGAACATTTGCACCTTCAAGGAATCACAATATTAAGTGTTATAAGTGCAATAATGTTGGGCATATAGCCAAGTGGTGTAGAGGAAAAATTCCAGAGACAAGAAGGAACATGAACAGGAACAATCAGAGGAATCAAAAGGATCAGTTGAGGAAGAAGGTGGACAAAGGTAAAGATCAGTGTATGTTGGGAGTAGAGATACTCCCTCCCCAAAATTAACCACCTCAAAGAAAGGAGGTGGGGGAGGGGCTAAGCTAAGAGTCTTATTCTTAGCCCCAAGCCCCAAAGGTGGCCCTTTGCCATTGATGACAAAGGGGGAGAGATTTGAGTTAGGGGAAACAATTTATCAAGGGGAGTAGAACTAAAAAAGGTAAAAGAAATGGTTAAAGGAAAAAGGGTTGCCATCAATGACAAAGGGGGAGATTGTTGGAAATATGAGCAAGATTTGTTGTCATTGATGTCAAGAGTTGTCAAGAGTTTGTTGGTTAAGTTTCGTCATCATTAATGTCACCAGGTGGTTTTTCCAAAAGGCAAGGAAGAGGTTTAAAGGAATAGGATATAATATTTATTTTTAATATTATATGCCTAAGGAGGCCTAAAAGGTTGAAGACCCAAGGAAGGAGAAGCAGGTTTAAAAGGCAATAATAATATTATAATATTCCAGGTTACAGGTTGAGATGAAGAGAACAGGTCCAAGGAGTAATTAAAAATAATTTATTCCTCGAAAGACCCTTTGAGCAGTTTGCAAAATATTTAATTTAATTTATTTAAATTTAAATATTTTAACCTAAAGGTTAAAATTTAAATTTAAAATAAATTTGGGTGCCAAAGTTAAAGATTATAAAGTAATTTATTAATTCAAAATTTTAAATTCAAATTTTTAATTAAAAGGCCGACGTCGAAGCACATAAGCCAAAGTGTATATAAAGGGGGACTTAATATTTTAATTAAGTCATCCATGCATAATTCGATAACCCAAAGACTAAGAAAATCATGCGTTGTTTGTGGTGAGGAAGAAAGGATTTCATGTGATTAAAAGCTTTGGAGGGCAGGCAAAGGTTTAAATGCATGTGGCATGTTTAGTGCATACCCATAGCATTGGTTAGCGTAGTTGGTGACCAAGGCAAACTTAAGGCATTCACAAGGTAGAGGTTGGGGTTTCAAATCCCCGCACAATCATTTTTGAAAGGGCAGAACTATTTTATTTTTGATCACCAAAAATTATGGAGATAACAAGGAGAGGCACTCAAGTGTTTAGACTTGTGTGGGTGTGTGGCCCAATGGTTGCCTAGCTTCGGCTAGAGCACAACGATGACAGCGAGGTCGTAGGTTCAAAGCGCATCCAAGGCATGCGCTATCCATTTTGCACGTGGGCCAAGGTACAAGGTATGCATTAAATTTTTTGTTTAATTTTTAATAGCACCAAGGTTGTGGAGCGCTTTAAGGCCACGTGAGTTTAGGTAGCACCTTGGAAACATCGGGAGTTATAAGGTATTTCATAGTTAATATTATTTTGTGCTTTGGAAAAATTAAATAAGGGTTGGAGCTATAAGGGTATTTGATATGTTATATTATTTTGTGATTTGAAAATTAAATAGAGGTTGGAGTAATAAGGGTTAATCAAGGGATTAATTTTATAGGTTGAATATTATCATTGGGAGTTTATAAAGTGATTGTGAAAGAACTTGGTCTTCTATAAATTGATTAATTTGGAGTTGATAAAGAAAAATTGATTTCTATGTGTTGAGAAATATTTTGATAAGTTTGGAGATAATAAGGTGTACTTGAGTCTTGCTTATTTTTGTATGGTGAAATAATTTTGAGGGAAATAATTGAGTGAAGATTTTTGATATCTAACCATTGAGATTGGCCAAGAGGTTGATTGTGATTGAGACAGGTTTTGAGGTCAAATCTTCATCAAAACAAAAGGTATGGGCACATCTTCCTTGTGAGTGAAATATTGTTGGGTTGGATGTTGTGAAATGCAAAGTTGGAGTGAAAAGGTTTGTTTGATAAGCATTGTTGAGTGAGTTTTTTTTTTTTTTTCGATAGATAATATACTATAGCATTAATATCGGGTTTTACAGGTTGACCCAAAACCTTTTACAAAAATTAGCCCAGGGCTATTGATGAACATATCCTAAGGATCCTATATATGTAAAATCTACATGCCGCCAAAGCCATTACATCTGGTAAGGTACATAGCCTGTTATCAAAAATAAACTTCCCATACAACATTTTGTATGTACCCCGAGAAAACACACATGCATCATAATTACAAAAAAGAAACAGACACAGATCCCTTCCTTGAGACAATGGAGAAACAAAAAGTTGCAGACACACAACAGAGTACTGAAAAAATTTCCCACAAGCTCTGTATTAACAGTTACTCTTAATAATTCTTTGGTAATTGCTTTCTTCCGTATATGACATGCTTTGGTACCACATACTATCTTGGCCAATCAGCCTTGGAGAAGTGAACCTGCTGGCTAGATTTATGGCGTTGGCTATCTGGTGGTCCACATGGCTTTGGTTCGAAGTATTATATTGTTGTTTCTTTCCTTCCCTATGATTATCAACCAACCTCAAATTACTAATATGACTAGGAGCCATGTTATCTGACATGTGACTGTCCCCATTAGTCTTTGTGGTATTTCCAAGTAGCATCCACGAGGACTGACAGCTTAGATAATTTTTATTGTGAGTCCAATTCAAAAAAGAGACGGGAATACTCCTAGACTTCAAACTTACAGTGACTTCCCTGTTGGTAAATTCAACAATCATTCTTGGAATTCTTGTTGAATAAGCTCCTCTACTTCACTCGGGACATCGTGTTCCCATTTGAAAAGTCTGTCACCATCGACACCCAAATTAGCCAACTTATCAACAATTTTGTTAGCTTCCCGAAAGACATGTTGGGAATTTCTGTCATGTCTTCCATGGAAAAGGATCTTAGCCTCTTCAAAAATTGTTTTAATAATCCAAGGAGGTGTTTTCCAATTATTGAGGAGATTTATAACATGCATAGAGTTTCCTTCTATGATCAAATTGCCTTCTAAGTATTGAGTCATTTGAAGGCCTCTCCACATAGCTCTATCTTCAACTTCATTGTTCATCCTTGTTCCCAAATATTCAAAAAATGCAAGCATCATATTCCCATTATGAACTCACACAATGCCACTAGTGCTTGCTCTACCAGTATTTTCCTTAGCTACTCCATCAAAATTAAGCTTAAACCAACCTGTAGGAGGTGGAGACCACTTAACATTGGCTCTGGGGTTGACTACCCTAGGCATGGACTCATATAACAAGGTTAAGCTTAAATATTGAGCAATCATGGTCTCCTGTAGATGAGGTTTATAGCTATCAAAAGGGATAAGGTTCACATTCTCGTTGGCAAAGGATAGGATCCTGGAAATGATAGTTTGATGATCATGGATAGACTCATTAAAGACTCTATGGTTCCTTTCTAAACCACATCTACCAAAGATAGTGATTGAGATAAATTTTCCACATGTATCTAAGTCTTTTTGCTTGAAAATGGGCAAGGCCACTGGATGAAAAAATCAAGTACGATGGCTGGTTTAACCCATGAAATATTGAAGGCCTGAAAAACCCCACTTAGGACAGTCAAGGAAAAAGGGCACTCAAGGAAAATGTGATAAATGGTCTCCCAATTAGCCCTGCACAGATAACAATGATTAGTGATACAAATACCTTTACACATCATATTATCAATGGTTAGAATTCTTGGATAAATAGCCATGAAAAGACTATAATTTTTGGAATTAAATTTTTTATCCAAACTAAGTCCTTTTGGAGGACAAAATCCTCGTCATCAAGCATAAGCTTGTAAGCTGATTTAATAGTGAACTATCCATTTCATGTAGAAGCCAGGTAACTTGATCTTCCTTGGGTCTCATGGGGATAAAATATTGCCCGATAATGTTACAAAGATCATTTGATTCTGCTTGAAATCCTTGAATTCTTATTTTTTTCCACTTCATTCTACCTTTGTCCTCAACCATATAATCAAAGACTTTTCTACCAATGAGTTCTTCTGTGATATCTCTGATTCGGGCTACGTTAGGATATTGCATCAGTGGTTCATCCTTAACCCACCTATCATTCTAGCAATTTATCCTCTCACCATTGCCTAAAACCCATCTTAAACCTTTTTTGATGATTTCCTTACAATTGCTTTCCAAAAAGCAAAACCTCTGATTGGAACTGATTCACTTAGAAATTCCATATTTTGAAGATACTTTCATTTGATGATAGTTGTCCATTCATTTTATTCACCAAAAATGAGATGCCATGCCTACTTAGCTAGTAAAGCTAAATTTATATGAGCAATTCTCCTCAAACCTAAGCCCCCATTTTCCCTAGGTTTGCACACTTTGGTCCATCCTACAAGGTGTATCCTTTTTTTCTCCTCTGATCCAGTCCATAAAAATTATTTTTGGAGTTTCTAAAATTTTTGGAAAACCTTCACAAGGGCTTTGAAAATGGAGAGGAAATAGACTGGAATGCTCTAAAGAGAGGCCTTAGTGAGGGTCAGCTTTCCTACTTGAGATAGAAGATGACCTTTCCATCCAACAAGTTTTTTTGAATTCTTTCAATAACCCTGTCCCACATTGACTCTCTCGGAGAACAAATGAAAAGAGGGAGACCAAGATATGAGGTGGGGAGGTTTTCTATATCACACCCTAAAATTTTTGCAATCCTTCCTTGCCTCTGAATGGGGGTGTTCAAGAAATATAACTTTCTTTTATTGAAATTAACTTTTTGACCAGCATCGTCCTCGTAGAGTTGCAGGATGTATTTAATTATTTTGGCTTCAACCATCGATGCCTTAGTCAATATAAGGGTATCATCGACAAATTGTTGGTGAGAAACAGCCCTAGTGAGAGATGTTGCCTTGATTATCGATATTAGCCTTGAACTACAAGCATTTTTAATGGTTCTACCTAAAGTTTTTGCCACAATGATGAATAACATGGGGCTGATAGGGCCCCCCTGCTGAATTCCTCTACGACTTTGAAAGTAACCAACAATTGTTCCTTTAACTAGAATAAAGAAACATGCTTTAAAAATATATTATTTGATAAAATTAACCAATTGGTGGTGAAAACCAAACTTAAGAAGGACAACAATCAGAAAGTCCCAATTTAGCCTGTCAAATGTTTTGTTCATATCAAGCTTGAGGGCAAAAATAGACCTATTAGTCTTATGAGCAGAGTGCAGAGCTTCATGAACTATGATAAATCCATCCAAGATTGACCTACCCTAGATAGAGCTTCCCTGGCATGGATCTATGATGCAAGGCAGAATATCTCTCATTCTATTTGCAATGGCTTTAGTTAGGATCTTGTAAGAAAAATTGCATAGACTGATTGGCCTGAAGTCGGCCATAGATTTAAGGATTTGCTTCTTAGGAATTAGAGAAATAAAAGTAGAGTTGATACCTTTTGGGATATGATTGCTTGCTTGGAATTCTCTAACAGAATAAATTACATCCTCACTTATGATGTCCCAAAAATATTGATAGAAATGAGGGGGAAAGCCATCAGGTCCCGGGGCTTTTTCTGGCTCCATGCTAAACAAGGCTTCCTTAATTTCCTCATTAGAAAATGGAGCTAAAAGCTTAAGGTTTATATCCTCATTTATTATGCTAGGAATGGATTGCAAGAGAATATCTTTGGCCTCCTCATTGCACTGCGATTCCTGACCAAGGATAGAATTGAAATAAGTTATTGTCTCCTTTCTGATTTCTATTAAGTCTTGAGTAATATAACCATCTACTTTTTAAAAAAAAATTATCTTGTTATTGCTTTTGTTTCTAAGCATGGTGATGTGAAAAAACTTGGAATTTGAATATCCATATTTCAACCAAAGAACCCTTGATTTTTGCCTCCAATAGATTTCCTCATAGGCCAAAATGTTATGAAACTCTGCTAGTTTTGTTCGTTCCTCCTGCCTAGTAGTTTCATCAGCATCACCATGTTGGATCCTCTAATCAATTATCTTCAAACTTTCAACAACCTAGTTTTTATTTTCAAAGAGGTTCCCAAAGACCTCTTTGTTCCAAGTTTGAAGCTTTTCCTTAACAAACTTTAATTTTCCAACAAGTTTAAAAGCTACACTATCCCTGACAGGTTGCTGCCACCACTGACTTAAGTTATCTCTGAAACTAGAATGTTTAATCCACATAGATTAAAATCTAAAAGGTTTCTTGAAGTACAAAGAGTTAGGGATCTCAAACAAAATGGGATTATGATTAGAGGTAATTTTAGGAGGGCTTGCAGGGTAGAATCATCGAACAAAGTTGTAGCCTCCTTTGATAGAAAAAAACTAACAAGCCTTTCTTGAATGAGATGACACCCTATCCGCCGATTGCTCCAGGTATAATTTGCTCCTCTAAGTTTTACATCCATCAATATGTTGGAGTTCACAAATTCATTGAAAGCATCCATGCTCCTGATAGGTGGTCCATTTCCACCCATTTTGTCTGAAGGGTAAAGAGGAGTGTTAAAATCCCTAGCTAGAATCCAAGGTAAAGAGATCTCCCTTGAATTGAAGTCGGGGCATAAATATTTGAAAGGATCCATGACTTGTTGATATTTATTTCCTTAAATAAAACACTAATAACCCTATCATCTTTTTGAATAATGGTGCCTTCTACTATCCAAGGATCCCATAAAGTCATAAGGCCTCCAGATGCTCCTCTAGATGATTTGCAAACCATTTCCCCTTGATTCCATATTTTCTTTGCTATTTTTTTGACTGAATCTCATCAGTTTTTGTTTCTTGCAACATGATAATAGTTGGATTCACTTGATTTCTTATTGCACTGACTTCCCTGTGTTTGGGAAGGCCATTGAGGCCTCTCACGTTCCATGAGAGGAACTTCATTTAGATTGTTTGGGATTTCTTCCTCTCCCCCTCCCTTGATGGGTTTTTCCTAATTTTTTGTCTTCAGAACCTGAAATAACCTGTTGAAACAAGGTTCTCTATTTTCCATTGCTAATGTCATTATCAATTTTAATTTTTTGATGCTCAAAATTTGATATTCTCCCTCTTATTTTTTAACTGCCAAAATCTATAGGAGACTTCACAGTGCTCCTGGTTTGTTTAGGACTAAATTGAGGGGAGGTAATTTGTTGCAGAACTAGATTGTCATATTCCTCAGTCTGAAGAGTTTCACATATCTCCACCCCTAAATCCAAATCTTCTTCTTTTTTCCTATATTCCCCTGGTCTACGGGACGAACCCTCAGTAGGATTCACTTGGCTCCTAGTGATGATGTTAGCGAGATGAGATTTTTTATTTTCCAATACCTCAACTTTTTTCCTAAGTTCTTCAAAGATTAGGGTTTGGATTTGGGATGCCCACTGGGCTTGAAGTATTTCTATAATTGGGGTTTAAGGATCCTGACTTGAATGTGGATTCTAGAGATCGTGCATTAGGGTTTGGATTTGTGATGCCCACAGGGCTTATAGTAATTTTAGCATTAGGGTTTGAGGATCCTGACTTGGATGGGGATTCGAGAGTGTCAGAAAGGTTAGCCTGAAGGTGTTGGGCTTCCATGTCTTTTGATAATCCTCCTACTCTCATATTGGATAGAATTGAAATTTTATTTGAAACTAGAAGATTGGAACTTACCTGAGTATTTTGGTTGCCAACAACCTATTTTTTTCCTTTGTCTTGTTGGGACCCTGCACCCTCTCTTTTCTTTTTTTGGTAGACATAGTTTTCCTGATTGAAATCGCCTCTGCTAGGGAAACTCCTAAAATTTCCTCTGTCTAGCATTCCTTGCTTCTACTTTTCTCTATTCATTGCTAGGTTAGGGCACTGATTTCATAGATGTCCTTGATTTTTACATTCTACACAGAATGTTGGTCTATTCTCATATTCTATCGGCTATTTTCTATAGTATTCTCCATACTCTAGCTCCACAAACCTTGGCAATTCATTATTCAAATTAGCATTTACATATATTTGTGCATGAGTCATCATTATCCTGGCCAAGGTCACATGGTCAATGGAGATAAGGTCCGCTATAGTTTTGGTTATGCCCTGCAACCAATATTCATTGAAAAACTAGGCAGGTAGACTCGGGAGACGAACCCAAATAGGGGCAATGTTAATATTTTGCTTTTCAAGGTTGAAATCTTCACCCCATAATATGATAAAAAGGCTCCTTTTGCCTAGAAACCAAGGACTTCCTGCTAAAATGTAGTTATCATCCTCCATATTATTAAAAAGGATAATGAAGAACCCTCGAGTTAGAGCTACCAACTCCAAGCTGCCTACCAGTCACCATTTACCCGTTGCCCAAGCCCTGATAGTCTCCATGTTTGGCCTACCTCCCAAAAACTTGCCTACTAGGGAGAATTCTTCCATTAAAAGAAAATGGCTCATGGAACTTGTCGGGGTTGAAATTTTATTATTTACTAGAACTAGGGGTGGAAGAGAGAGAACCTCCTTTTGTTTTCCTCTAAGATTCTTAGAAAAAGATAGCCACTTCTTGGGCCCTGCATTGTCCTTTGTATCTTTTTTGTTGGGGTCTTTCTAAGGAGGTTCGGGCCCCTATGTGATTCCTGCCTCCAAATTTGTCGTATCCTGACCGACTTCCTCTAGATCCTCGCTTGATCCATACTCGAAGTTCCCACCCGCCTCTTCCATACCTACTCTACCTCTACTGCCTTAGCTGAGATTCTTACCCAAAAAATTCAAACCCTCACTCCCGCCGCACCCGCTAAACCTAAGCTCACTCATTCCTTTTGCTGAAGGAGAATGGAAGAAAAGATGGGTCAATATATCATAAAAGAATACTAGAACAAACTTGCAAATAAAATGATGAAGACAAAATTCATATATATGATTGGTAAATGTTTGTGAGAACAATTGAGTGTTAAATTGAGAACTATCTTGAACTAGGGTTTGTGAAAGAACATGAGTATTATTGTTATGTGGGATTGTTTGATAAGTATTGTTGGAAATATTTGAGTAAGATTTCATGTGCATGATTAGGGTTTGTGAAAATATATTGAGTATCATTGTTATGTAAATTTAGAATCATCTTGAGTTAAGGGTTGAGATTCATTGTGTAAGTTGTTGGAATTAAAGTGAAACATTTGGTTAGGGTTTGTAAGAAAGTTGTATTTCATTGAGTGAATGGTTGAGTGAAGTTGGATGAGTATTATTGATTGAATGCATTGGAGTGATAGTTCAATTTATTTGAAACAAATTGTTATTTATTTCTAAATTGATTCTAAGGAAATTTTGAAAGTGATTGAGTGTTTTGTGAGTGTGAAACATATTGAGTCTCTAATCATTCTCTATATGTTTCTATGGGTTAAACAAGATTCTAAGTGAAACTTTTTTATGATATTGAAGAGGTTTTCTGAAAGAGATTAAGCTGAGTTTTGTATGCAAGTTTTGCAATTTATCTGAATAATATTTTGTGAAAGCTAGTAGATAGATTTGAGTAAGTCCTATAGGGGACTTAAGGATAGATTTGAGTAAGATTTTTGTGAGAGATTAAGGACATATTTGTGTGAGATTTTGTGGAATATTACAAGCAGGTTTGAGGTAAGTCTTGGTGAATTCTTGTGGACAGATAAGTGTGAGCTTTTATGGAATATTACAATGCAAATTTAGAAATATCTTAGTGAATATTTGTTGAGTAGTTTGGACAAGTTCTAGGGAGGACTTGTTGAGCAGATTTGAGGCTAGTCTTTGAGAAGACTTGAGATCAATTTGATTGATTGATTTGTTCAAGATTTGTGTTAAGGCTTGGGGAAATCTAGCAAAGTAGATTTGTGCTAGACTGAAGGACAGTGTTTAGTGCATATTTTAGATAGATATTGAGTAGATTTTTGCTAGAACGAAGGACAATGTTTAGTGTAAATTTGAGATAGAGATTGAGTAGATTTGTGCTAGACCGAAGGATAATGTTTAGTGCATATTTGAGATAGAGATTGATTAGATTTGTGCTAGATGAAAGGATAGTGTTTAGTGCAGATTTGAGACAGATATTGAGTATATTTGTGCTAGACCAAAGGATAGTGTTTAGTGTAAATTTGAGATAGAGATTAAGTAGATTTGTGCTATATCTAAGGATAGTATTTAATGTATATTTAAGATAGATATTGATCATATTTTTGCTAGATCCAAGGACTATGTTTAGTGTAGATTTGAGATAGAGCTGAGAGGAAGCTTTGGAGGTTACATAGCAGAATATAGTAGTTTCTAGTGGATAGAGTTTCATTAGCCAGGGCAGTGAGGATAGGTCTTCTGAGTGAGGACAAAGGTATTCAGTGGAGAGAGATCCACAAGCTAGTGTAGTGGAGGTAGTAATCTTCTAGAGGATCACCAGCTAGAGCAAAGGATAAGGAGTTCTCCTATGGAGAGAGATCCACAAATTAGAGCATTAGGGGATTGGTGTCTCCTTTGGACAGAGCTCCATTAACATTGTAAAAGGGAAGAGTTCCCAAGAAATTTATTGAGAAAAATTTAGTGAAATATTTTCTCCATGGAGTAGCCCACATTGGGTGAACCACATTAAATTGGTGTCTCTATTGTGTGTAGTTATTTGTGCATTGATTTGATTATTGTTGTTGATATTTCCATTGATATATTGCATAATATTGTTTGGTAACAAAAAGTAAAAAATGGTCTTATACTATTCACCCTCCCCTCTTAGTATAATTTTGTGTTCTTCACCATTAATGGCTTGCGATGTGGGGGAGATTGTTGGATTAGCTTATAGATGGACAATTTAGTTGAATCCATTTTAAGGCTAGTGATTAATCAGCTACTCAAATAGATGATTGGCCTTGATGGATGGTTGGTAGGATGAATGCATGGATATGGGCAACTTGGAATATGAATTGGTTGGGAAGAATTTGTTGAGAACTAGATGGGTGATGGCGAATTGGTAGGTTGTAGAGACACTTGCTTGTGGTGCTATGGGAGATTGAATAGGCTACTATTATTGTGCCTTCTTTGTGCTTTGTTAACCTAAGGTGACTACATGAATATCATCCATAAAACCTTGGTACTATTGAACATGGTTAACCTGATTAGGAGGAGTCTTGCTATTTGAACCTCCTATTGTTGGTTGAAATTCTTTATGATGAGGAAGTGGTGTTTTATAGATACCAAATTTTTTATTTTATTGAGCTAAGATACTATCAAGCTTGATGGCCCCTAATTCAATTAAGTATTGCACTATATCTTTAAATTAATAGTAGTTTTTGATATCATACCCATTATGTCAATGATAAGAGAAAAATAAATGCTCCTGATAGTTTTTACCATGCTTAGTGAGATCATGTGGTTTGAACTTGGGAAAGGAAAGTTGGTTTGTGTCATACAACCTATGAAATATGGTGGCATATGGTTCAGATAAGGGGGTGTATGGGTTATTTTTTCAAATAGATTATCGATGTTGGTAATTTTCCATGGTTGGTACTATGTTTTGAACTTGTTATGGTGGGGGACCTGCTTGATATGCAATTTGTTGTAGTTTTTATTGTATAGGTTGTTGTTGATCCACTACCAACTAGATCATGACCACATAATTTACTTGATTTACTTTATTAGCATGATTTGGCTTGGATTGGCCAGAATAGGTTTCTTTGAATTGGCCCTTATTCTACCATTATTTATTTTTAGGCTTTAGAACACCCTCTTCTATTTTTAATCCCTTAATTATGCTAGCTTGGGAAAGAGCTTCTTAAAATGATCTATACTATTGTAATTGTAATAACTAGGAGATGGATTTTAAGAAACTCTTCGTAAATAGTCAGGTTATCTCTTCCATTGGTATGGAGAATGGTAATTTTGTGATATTAGCCCTCCAAAAGTTGCCAAAGTCATAGACCGACTCATCGTCCAATTGTTTGAGGCCATACAGGTTAGTTAGTAAAACTTTATTTTGAACATTGAGGGAAAATATTTCAATAAATTGGTCTACCAACTATTCACTATGATGAGGCAAATGGTTATACCACTCTATGACATCTCCCCCCAAAGTCTAAGGAAAAGTTTTGAGCATTAGGGAATCTTGATTTTGAATTCTGAAATATGAGTGAATGAATGTGCTCACATGCTCTCTAGGATCCTCAATCCCCTTTAATTTATCAATTTTTGGTACTGTAAAGTCTCTCAGATATGGTGGTGATGGTACCAAAAAGTAAATTGGTTTATTGATAAGTTATCTTAAAGTTTCCTTCTAGTTTATCATAATAGGAATATGTTGCATCAAGCTATCAATATATTGTTGAATTGCTTGAATTTTAGGGTATTCCCTAGGAATGTGGAAGCCTCGAATCACTTTATTATTGTGTGGATATGATGTGGTGAAATCCTAAGGTGTGATAATATTTTGATGATTTTATGGACTAGATTGAATTTGGTGATGTTGATGATTAAATGATTGCAAATAATGGAATGGAGATGATGTTTGAGGACTATGAATGGGTTGACTCATTGGAATATAATGGGTGTGAATTTATGGAGGTATGGGAATAAAAACCATAGAAGGTTGTGATAGCCATGATGGATTTGATGAAAATAATGTAGGGTAGGTGGAAGTGGGTTGGGGATTAATATTTACCACCTACACTTGTTGTTGGAAACAAAACTGAGCATTTTATCGCTCCTTAAGCAATTTATTAAGGTGTTTCCATGCTTCTTGTATGGAAATATATTAAGCATATGGTGTGGATATGTTTGGAATGGATGAAGTAAATGAAGGATAAGTTGTAATAGGGATTTCAACTGAATATGGGACAGTGGATGCATTGGAAGCTAGAATTTGTGAAGGAGCATTGACATGTGCTTCATACAATGGATTTTCATAGGTAGTGAAATATGAATATGGAGTGGAAGTGCTTTGATCATGTGACTATTGTGGAATGGATCAACGCTGGGAAGGTGGATATGATGACTCAAAAAAAGGGTTAGTATACACTTGGGTAAAATTGGAAAGTTGTGAATGGGTAATTTCTTATTGAAAAGAAGCATCATGCCTAGGTGGACTGTTGATTTTTTCTATAACATAGTTAGCATATATTTGAAAAGATTCCACTTTAGTCATGTCTATGCAGGTGATGTTATGATATATGGGAGATGATGGCTTAGTTTCTAGAAGGGGTATGTTCGTGGATCTATGTAACACATCAATGTTTGAGGTATACATAGTGTGTGATGGTCTTGCAGACAAACCATAATAGCTTTTATATATGACACTGATAGGGTTAACCACATAAGTGGTAGGTGAAGAAGTGGAACACTCCATGGATGAAGTGATTTGGTTGGAAATGACTTGAATCAGAATATTTGCATGAATTTAGGTTGAAACCATAATATAATGAGTCATATGAAGGTAGTGAAGTGTGTGGAATGTGAAGAAATAAAACACAAATGGAGAACACTCAAAATAAAACAAATAATTTAAACTTATGCTTTGCAACAATTTTTTTTTTATATTTTTATTTTATTTTTGTGAGTTTTGTGTGTTGTATATGTGCTAACCTACACTATTATGAAAAGGTAAAATCTAATGTTGGATAGAAAATGAGATTCTTCCTAGTGATGAAATCTACAAAGTTTGCTCATGGGTGACTATGGTTGCTAAGGGTAGAGATTGATGGATGGAGATGAAGCCCACCATCACAAATTATCAAACAATGGTTGGTAATGAAACCCAAATCATTATTTTTATTGTGAAATGTTCAAAGTATATGATTCACTTTAATATTTATGTTATTTGTTATGTTCAATCAATGTTGAAAAAATACCTATTTCACTCATCTAAGTTAGAAGCCAAGAACATCAAAACTAAGCTCCTTAAAAGAACTTAGGGGTACACCACTTATGACGGGGCACCGGGAACGGAACACTTCAACAAACTTGCCTTTTCATTAAAATTTAAAAAAAAAATAATTACAAGCTTGAAAGCAACAGCCCGCAGGCTTTACAAAGGCCGAGTTCGGCTCTCTTCTTTCTCTGTTCTACTTCTCTGTTCTCCGGTCCGCCGTCCCCTGAAAACAAAAATTCCGTCTTTTTAACGAGGTCCCGGTCCTCCCAGCAATCAATGCTCCACCAAACAAGATTTCCCCAGTTCAAATTTTCCCTCCTTCCCGGTTTTCAAAATTTTGTCATAAATGCCATCTGCCCGATCTACCAGGAAGCTTTCATTAATGGTCCTTCTTGACCTGCAACCGCCGTCAAGGTCAGGTTGTTCTTCCACGTTACGACCTCCTCCATAATGGCCATCGCCTGTGTCTGGTTCAATGTACGTACCTGTCACTCTACCAACAATAAAATATACGTGGCCGTGGCCCTTCTCTGGTTTCAACACACGCAACTGTTTTCATGTAGAACTGGCCACGCCTCCTCTTTGACGTAAAAATTTGAAACACGCACCCTTCTCAAATGTTAAGTTACATGTGGCCGTCCACGTGTCAACTCTGTCCTTTGCGACCGTCTGCTTGCTTTTCCCTTTCGGGTCTTGCCCAGCCTTCTAAATTCATTAACTTTCGTGGCTAACCAATGTGTGCCACGTGTCGGCCCTTTAACTGCGCCTCCTCTTATCGAAGTCTTGCTATGCCTTCTATTTTGTGTTTGCTTTTGGGCCACCTTAAGACTATGCCATGTGGCGGCTTCACACTGGCCGTGATATTGCGACAGGTCACGATATCGCGACAGGTTGCGATATCACGACCTATCGCAATATCGCAACAGGGCTCCTTCCTCCACTTTGCCTTCGAAGACCGTCACGATAACGCGACGTCGTGATATCGCGACGTCGCGATATCGCGATGTCGCGATAACGCGACGTCGCGATATCATGACGTCACGATATCGCGACGTCTAGAGCTCCTCATACCCTTCTTTGTAATACCATCACGATATCGCGACATTTGAAGACCTTCTCCTCTGCGTCTTAAAACCGGTCGTGATATCACGACGTCGTGATAGCGCGACGTCGTGATATCGCGATGTCGCTATAGCACGACGTCGTGATATCGCGATGACTTACGCTCTCTCCCTCTGCTTTGGACTACGGTCACGATATCGCGACATCGCGATATCGTGACAAAACTGGCTCAAGCCCCGCCAAGCCTTTTGAGGTCACGATTTCGTGACATGTCACGAAATCACGACATGTCACGATTTCGCGACCCCAACTCAATTTACGCACAAACTTTACAAACTTCCCCCTTCTGCTTCGCACAACTTCCCCTCCCGGGAATGAATTAATGTAATTCAAAATACAAGTACTTGAAGAAAATTTTGAAGGATGCGAGATTGCCCACACTGTCATCGGATGCTCCTGCATCAGATTCCCGGGGTAACAAGAGAAGTGACCTTCACTTCTGCTGGGTCCGGTTGCTGCCTCCCGCAACACTTTCGGACTCATCTCTGTCTCTGCAACTTGTTCAACTTCTGCGTCTTGGCAAGAAAATTTTTTGCCCTCTACCAGACAAATTCTGGCATTACTGCACATCTTCTCATCCTCTGCAGACTGTTCTAACCCCGGCTCCTGGTCCATACAGCCTCTGTCTTCTTCCCGACTAATTTTCTCATTGCTGCAAACTTCTGCTGCAGCCTGCGGTATTTCCTCTTCTTGCATAGAAAAATCTATGCTTTCTTCCGGGCAGGTCCTGCTGCTCTCTTCCTCTACAGCCTCCTTCATCTTTTCTTCCTTTTTTCTCTGTCTCTCTTCCCGCATTTTTTGTTGTTCTTCCTTCTCCCGTAACTTCATTACAGACCATTCCTTTTGCAAGGCTTTTAATTACCGTTGCAATGCTTTGACTTCCTCTTCCGACACCATGTATTCCTCCTTGCTGTCCCGTCTTCTTTGAGAATACATTTTGCTCTTCTCACAAAGCTCTAACTGATCCCGGTGTAGCTGCCTCACGTCCGATGGTCTGCTAACACGCTCGGGGATGCTCAAATCTCCTTCTCTCTCAACTCTCCCGTAGGTCCTGGTGCAACTGCCTCACTTTCGGTGGATCTGCTGCACACTCAGGAACTCCCGCTCTGATACCACTGACGGGGACGGAGAAACAGGGACCCTACGAACTCTGCATTCTCATTCCAATTTCAAATATTTACAAGCTTGAAAGAAACAGCCCGCAGGATTTACAAAGGCCGAGTTCGGCTCTCTTCTTTCTCTGTTCTACTTCTCTGTTCTCCGGTCCACCGTCCCCTGAAAACAAAAATTCCATCTTTTTAACGAGGTCCCCCGGTCCTCCCAGCAATCAATGCTCCACCAAACAAGATTTCCCCAGTTCAAATTTTCCCTCCTTCCTAATTTTCAAAATTCTGTCATAAATGCCATCTGCTCGATCTACCAGGAAGCTTTCATTAATGGTCCTTCTTGACCTGCAACCGCCATCAAGGTCAGGTTGTTCTTCCGCGTTATGGCCTCCTCCATAATGGCCATCGCCTGTGTCTGGTTCAATGTCCGTACCTGTCACTCTACCAACAATAAAATATATGTGGCCGTGGCCCTTCTCTGGTTTCAACACACGCAACTGTTTTCATGTAGAACTGGCCACGCCTCCTCTTTGACGTAAAAATTTGAAACACGCACCCTTCTCAAATGTTAAGTTACACGCGGCCGTCCACGTGTCAACTCTGTCCTTTGCGACCGTCTGCTTGCTTTTCCCTTTCGGGTCTTGCCTAGCCTTCTAAATTCATTAAATTTCATGGCTAACCAATGTGTGCCATGTGTCGGCCCTTTAACTGCGCCTCCTCTTATCGAAGTCTTGCTACGCCTTCTATTTTGTGTTTGCTTTTGGGCCACCTTAAGACTCTGCCATGTGGCGGCTTCACACTGGCCGCGATATCATGACAGGTCACGATATCGCGACCTGTCGCGATATTGCGACAGGGCTCCTTCCTCTGCTTTGCCTTCGAAGACCGTCACAATAACGTGACGTCATGATATCGCGACATCGTGATATCACGACGTCTAGAGCTCCTCCTCCCCTTCTTTGTAATACCGTCGCCATATCACGACGTCGCGATATCATGACGTCGTGATATCACGACGTTTGAAGACCCTCTCCTCTGCGTCTTAAAACCGGTCGCGATATCGCGACGTCACGATATCATGACATCGTGATATCGCGACGACTTACGCTCTCTCCCTCTGCTTTGGACTACGGTCGCGATATTGCGACGTCGCGATATCGCGACGTCGTGATATCGCGACAAAACTGGCTCAAGCCCCGCCAAGCCTTTTGAGGTCACGATTTTGCGACCCCAACTCAATTTACGCACAAACTTTACAAACTTCCCCCTTCTGCTTCGCACAACTTCCCCTCCCGGGAATGAATTAATGTAATTCAAAATACAAGTACTTGAAGAAAATTTTGAAGGATGCGATATTTCCCACACTGTCACCGGATGCTCCTGCATCAACTTAAGACCCACCCTGAATCATCAAGTGATTCCAATATCAGGAGTATACTTAGCTATTATGATATTGTTCCAAATTAGAAAATTAAAAATGGAAACTTTCAACTCTACTATGCATCTATTTTATGTTTTTGTAATTTCAAATGCACACAACATACAAAAATAGTGAATGAATACACCATAAAGCAACAAAATTATAAAATAAATGTGATTTATGTGCAATTTATATGATGGATGCAAATGCCTAAAAAACAAATTAAAACAAATATAAAAATAGGAAAATGAATGGTTTTCTTTTTGTTAATTTTACTATAAAAAGCAAGAGAATGAAGACAAAAATGGGTTAGGGTTTGAAGTAGGCTTCCTAGGAAGCCTACATATTTATTCCTCACTATATTAAATGCCTCTAAGAGTATTTGGAATGTTGTGGAGTATTCCTTGAACACTGCAAGGCATCCCTCGAATGCTGCAAGACATCCACACAACCTTCAATCAAATTTTGCAACCTCCAAAAATCTTCATTTTTTATAATTTTGCACGATTGAATTTCTAGAACCTACAAGATGAAAACATAAACAAAAGTTAGTGAAAAAATAAATTAACATGAATAACCCTTTGGGGATCCCACCATGATCACCATTTTTTAAACCAAAATAAAACAAAACCAATGCAAGAATAAAGTAACAAAAGCAAGTAATAACACAAGATTGCACAAAATGAATAAGATTTTATTAACATGGGTAGATATCTGAGTTATACAATAAATATATCCTAATATGAGGTTTTACAATGCTTTTGTGATATTGATTTTACAAATACTAGGGTTCTCTGAAACCTTAGTTCAAAAGAATAATTGGTATCTTCTCTCTTGTATTTGATCCAAACAATATTTGCTAGTGGGCTTGTGTATCCCTACGGGACCACCCTAGATTCAACAACTTCTAGATAGATGATTCTTGCACTTGCAAACAAAAACACAACAAAAAAGGATTAGAAGCACCTATGAGGGCTCCACTGTGTGAGGCCCTATGAAAGATAAAAATTACTAAAATCTTAGATGTTACAGAATGTAACTATAAAAAAAAAGTACAAAAATATAAAATGAATGCAAATAATTTCTTACCTTGTCAAAATGCTAATTTCTATCTCTATTCCTATCATTGATGGTCACGAGGATGCCCAAACGGTGCCCAAGGGTTGAGGGATTGCATATATATTATGGGAAATACCTTGAGGTATTTTTTGAAGGTTGTAGATGCACTAGAAAGTTCTAAAATATCCATAATCATTTTGCTGGCTCTGGAGGACATTCGAGGGATGAGGGAGGTGTCATAGAACTAGATCTAGTCTACGCAGGTTTTACAATGATGAAAGAGGGCGATGCAATGGTGGCATAAAATGATGAAAGTGATGATGAAGTGGCTAGGGCAAAAGGGATAAAGGATATCAAGAAATTAATATTCTAAGGCACCTTAGGTTCTAAGGGGATTAAGGGGAGCTTAAGGGTTTGATTCATCAAAATGACTCATCATTTATAATCTTCCCTTGAAAATGTTAGGGTTTTGATGACACAATATGGGCAACTGAGATTAAAACATGAGGAAGGGTAGAGATTAAGTTTGGGTAAGTGGCATGGATTGAGATGGATGGATGGCTCAGATTAAAACATGGTGGATAACTATGATTAATTTATATAAATACATATATGTATTGATTAAATATATACAAATATAATACGTAAAATATTAATATTTATATATATTAAATAAATACATACATACATACATATATATATATATATATATATATATATATATATATATATATATATATATATATATATATATATATATATATATATATATTGGATGGTTGTGATTGGAGGACATAGATGGATGACAAGTGGCTAGATTATGGTGTCTACAGTTGACAGGTTAATACACATCGATATTAGCATGTTGAGAAGGTAAGAATTATTTTTCATAACCTTTGCAAAGTATAAAGGAGATATAAGGCATCTTTAAGGATATAATTAATTAGGTTTTATATTTAAGGTTATTCAAGTAATAGGATAAATAATGTAACAAATTTAAACCTTGAATACAATATCAAATGCTTTAGAAGTTACTTGGAGTAAGAAGAATTGAAATTAATATATTCAATTCATATTGCATTAAATATTTACAAATTATTAAAATTTAAGATATAAGGATTTCCACATAGAAATTAAAATTGAATTTACAAATACATTATTTTTTAAAATTTCCAATTAAGATACATAAGGAATCCAACTTTAGAACCTTGAAGATAGAGAATTATATCAATTGAAATTACATTTAAAACTATATTTAGCTTTCTATAAGGAGAAATAAAGTGCTTGTCTTAAAGAATAAGAGTTGAACATTATATTAAAATTATCATCAAAACATTAGGGAGACAAAAGGGATTCAACTCAAAGGAAAACTTAGAAAGCTAGGTCTACTATCAAAGCCATATTCAAAATAGTTGGTAGACATAAGGTATTCTAAAAAACTTAAGAATTATAAGAATATTATAAAATACTAAGGATCCAAAATGAATACTACCTCGAGACTTGCAAGATTACAAATTAAAAAGTATGCTACAAAACTTGAAGAATTGAAAATATCTTACCAAACTTGATATTATACTAGGGAGTCATAAGGAATTCAACCTCAAAGGTTTAGAGATTTTTAAAATTCCCTTTTAACAAGAAATATCACTTCAAAAGGAACAATAGAAAATCTTATTAAGTATATAGGATTCAAGGAATCAAAATGGTTCAAAGACATACTTGATTCCAGAAATCATAAGAAGAAAGAAGCAATTAGAAGAGAAAAATCTATATGGCACGAAAAGATTTTTGAGAACTCAAAAGATAATAGTTTAGTAAAAGTAGATTCTACAAAAACATCATCCAATGATATGATGAAAATAATTGATGAAAACTATATTAATGAAGATATTGATAATAAAATCAATAACCATACTCAAAAGGTAGAAAAGAATATTGATAAAAAATAAGTAAAGATAGAATAGCTTCAATTGTATACAGATGGTTTGACTATTTCATCAAGGAAATGGATGGACTTGATTATCCTAAAATAAATAACAAATAGGTTTGGATATATTTAAGATGCACTTATTGCAATAAATTTGGTCACGAGAAAGCAAATTTTTGGATTTTCCATCCATGTAAATATTATGGAGGAAAATATCATTCATATTGCTTTTGTTACTATAAAGACAAGTACTTTAAAATATTTGAAGAGAAATTGATATTCATATTAGATTGTCTCTTTCAAGTTCTTATTTTAGAAGCATTTACTAACAATGAATTCAAGTTTAAAATTTTTTAAGAACAAAAATATAGATCATTCAAAGAACCAAATAAAATAAAGTGGAGCAAATCTAATCCACTTAAGACTTGCAATATAATGAGATCCATTGTTCGTCAAAGATACCATAATAATTTCAAGAATGAAAATCATATCAATCAGTTTGAAATATAGAAAAGTAGTGGAATTAAGAATACAAGAAAATACTACATGAGCTCAAATAATAAAATGAAAACCAAATCAGAATAAGGATAAGAACCTGATCAAGCTGAAGAATAAGACCATATTGAAGACCAAAGTCTTCAATACCCAAATAATGTAATATGAGGTGGTGTTGGAATATATTACATTATTTGGTACATGCTAATGTACCATCATGGGTACATGTTTAGATTAAGAATTTGTCTTATATTAGAATTTAAGTATTTATTTAATGTAATGTAATAAATGCACAATGTGCATCGTGTCCACATGTACATAAGTACTTAAGAATAGGAATATGAAGAGTCATAGGAATATGGAAGGCAAAGAGTCATACCTTATTATATATAGGTCTTATTAGGTAATAACAATGAGAGTATTTTGGAGTGCACAAGGTAGAGTAGTATTAGATACAATGTAGAGCATTTATGTAATATGGAGTGTTTAGTGACCTCTATTTTATAGCATTGTATAATTTTTGTGAGCCTTCATTAATGGTTATTTCATGAGTATTTTCTAAAGTTTCTCATGTTATTTACTTTCTTGTTATATTTTCATTATCATATATATAACGTTGCATGTTTATTTTAGTCCTTGTGGTTGCATTTCCTTTAATTTTATAGCATAAAAAGCTAATAGTCTTCTATGTGATCGTAAGCTATGATATGTGTTTGATGATAGATACACTCATGGTAAAGTATACATCCTCTATGGTAATATGTTGGTCATTTTGTTCTAAATGTGAATGGCCTCATAGCACAACAATCTATGGGATAGGATGTAGGACATGTCCACAATATGATCTAGATAAACCTTATATAACTACTCTCCCACCTATGGGGTCATCCATTATTGTATCCACTCTTGTATTCAAGAGGCCTCTTTGTACTACCATTGGAAATCATTTCTATTCTCATCAACTTGACCTTAGCCATTTAAATAGTTTTTAACTCTAAATCTTGTTGGTCCCAACCACAACCTCAACAATAACTTCTCTTGTGTCTAGCATCTCCTCATTGACCATTATTAAAAGAAGCTTAATCTCAAAAAATTGTAAGACTATGATAATTACTCTTGACCACATGTGTTGTATGGGGCCAAGATCACCCAATTTTGACAAGACTAAAATGATACCTTTTGTATGTGACTAAGATTGCTAATTTTATCTATAATAATTGCTTCTAGCTAGACTACCTCATTTTCTTCATTTGGAGCAATCACTAGTTTTAACCATGATCACCACTTTCTAAAAGTGACAATATTGTTTGACCTCAATTTGTAGGTCTTTTGGACACTTCTGAGTTAATTTTGTTAGATTTAGAGTATATTACATCATTTGGGTCATGTAAATGTACCACCTTAGGTACATAGTTAGAATATGATATTACTTTAGGGGTAAGTTATCTAGTTGTAGTCACAATGACACTAAGAGGGGAGGTGAATCAGTGTGTTATTTAAAATTTCTAAAACATATGATTTTAAAACCAGCAGCAGTTTAAAGTAGATAAAAGAAATACTAAAAGCATCACACATAACACAACATTTTAACGAGGTTCACCAAAGTGGCTACTCCTCAAAAACGACTGCTTGGACTACCATCCAAATCCAGTCAAATGTAAAGCTACAACTTTACATAATCCTTTACCAACACCAACTAGTAGGAGCACCAACCCCTTAACTTTTATCTGCTTCAATAGAATGGAGCACCAACTCCTATTTTTCTAGCACCTACTGGAAAGAGGCACCAACCTCTTTTGCCAAGCTACAACTTGGAAGACAAAAATAAAAATTCCAGAATAAAACTTTCACCTCAATTTTCATGATCTGCTATTTTTTTGCATTCTACTGGTTTTCTGCATTCTGCTACTTCTGTGAAAAATGATTCGCACTCTCCGACCGCTTCTCTATACTTCTTCGCACTCTCTGCTTTATTCATCCGATCGATCTCTTCTATGAACTACGCACTGTCACTTCGGACTTAGAACACAACTTCTAGACATCACGCTCTTATCTTCGCACAAGTCACTCTGCTCGCTCTCGCGCATCATCTCATCGCAATGCACACTATCTTGTCGCAACGCACACTCTACTACAGCTTCAAAGAACTATCACATCTGTAGTCTGCGCATTATTGCTTTGGACTTGAAACACACCTTCTGCACATCGTGCTCTTGATTCTTGATCAGTCGATATGCACTCTTCACTGCGTCATTGAAGAAATATCGCTTCGATCTTAGCTCAGATCGAAACGACTCATTCTCTGCGTATAGTAACTTTTGCATACACACATTATATTCATCCAAGTCACCTTCCATCTTCAATTAGCCTTCCTTTTATAGAAGAAATGTTTAAGACAAAGGTTAAATCATAGTCGGCTGTAACTCTTAGACGTCGCTGCAAACCCTAATGATGTCGACTTCAAACCCTAGAGTTTTTCGGATGCTTGAACCTGATGATTGTTGGCTACAAACCCTAAACACTTTCACTGTAAAAACCTAGCAAATGTCGGCTTTAAAACCCTAACGACGTCTGCTGTAAAACCCTAACAACTATCGACTTTAAAACCTTAAGGATGTTCGCTGTAAAACCCTAGCAATTGTCGGCTTTGAAACCCTAATGATGTCCACTGTAAAACCCTAACAATTGTCAGCTTTGAAACACTAACGACATCCACTGTGAAACCCTAGCAACTGTCAGCTTCAAACCCTAAAAAGCCGTCAGCCTCGATTCAAACTTGTCGGCCTCAAACTCTTCTGCCACCTTCACCACCTTCCTGTAGCTTATTGCCGCGAAATGGCAACACGTCACGATATCGCCACACTTTTTGTGGCCGTACACCTCCTTGACCTTGTCATCGCAAAATCGTGACCCTTTTTTGCCTTTGAACGCTTCACAACCATTCTTGTCACGAAATCGCGACACTTTGATCAGTTGCTAACATCATCCGCATTCTTATCACGAAATCGCGACGCTTCCGGCTTCTAGCAGCTTTTCTTGCATCTTGTCATGAAATCGTGACACTTTCAGCTTTTGCTGACGTCATCCTTATTCTTGTCATGAAATCACGATGCTTTCGACTTCCAACAGCTTTCCTTGCACCCTGTCGTGAAATTGTGACACTTTCAGCCTTTGTTGACGTCATCTTCATCTTTGTCGCAAAATCGTGATGTTTTCGGCTTCCGTACAATATAAGCTTCATGCAGTAGCGAAATTTCTACAACTTTGCCTTGTGCTTCCAACTTGCTTCTTCTTGAGAAAATTTGACTTATGCCTTACACTTTCGACATGAAGTATGATTGCTGCACCTTTGATGTCTGCACTTTAGACCTGTAGCAAAATCGCTACACCTTCGTGTTGAGCATTTTCACCTTGTAGCGAAATCACTACACCTTTACTTTGTGCCTTTGCAGCTCGTAGCAAAATCGCTACACCTTTACTTCGTCCCTTTGCAACTTGTAGCGAAATCGCTACACCTTTACTTTGTGCCTTTGCAGCTCGTAGCGAAATCGCTACGCCTTTGTGTTGCGTCTTTGTAACTTGTAGCGAAATCGCTACAATTTTTTCACTTAACACTTTCTCCCTGTTTCTGTCAGCGAAAAGTCAACATGTAGCGAAATCACTACAGTTTCTTGATTTGGCTTCTTGGCCTCCGACTTGTCACGAAATCACGACAGTTTTCCTTGTGCCTTTTCTCTCCTCACTTTCGTCGTGAAATCGTGACATTTCCAGCTGCACTTTCTCTCTCCTCACTTTCGTCACAAAATCATGACATTTTTGGCTGCACTTTCTCTCTCCTCACTTTCGTCGTGAAATCGTGACATTTTTGGCTGCACTTTCTCTCTCCTCCGACTTGTCACGAAATCACGACAGAAAACATGTCGCGATATCGCGACAGTTTTCTAACTTGTATTTTTCTTTGAATTTTTCTATCTTCTACATCTGAATGACTTCTGATCTGTCTACCCACTGCATCCTTGGATCTAACTGCCTGTGTTGACAACAATGACAACCTACTTGCAACTCCTTGCTCAACAATCTCCCCCTTTGGAATTGTTGGCAACACCTATATACATTCCTGTAACTCTTCTCCCCCTTTGTCAATAATACCAAAGGGCTGCTGCAGACTCTCCCTGAGTCCATTCTCACACTTCTCAGGCACAATTTGACTCCCCCTGAGTCCATCCTCAAATACTCAAATGCTCCCCCTGAGAAAGTGATCCCTGTAGTTAGTCACTTCTTAGGTAGTGTGACTACTCCTAACTTGCTTCGAAGATACTCAAATACTTCCTTGGGCAAAGGTTTTGTAAAAATATCTGCTACCTGTTCTATAGTTGGGACATAGTCCAATTTAACTTCTCCTTCTGCAACTTTTTCTTTCAAGAAATGATACCTTATAGCAATGTGCTTTGTTTTTGAGTGCATTACTGTATTCTTAGAAATGTTGATTGCACTGGTGTTGTCACATTTTACTGATATTGGTTCACTAAAATTAATACCTAGATCTTTTAAGGTTTGTTTCATCCACAAAACTTGTGTGCAACATGTTGCTGCTGCAATGTATTCTACCTCAGCTATAGATAAAGACACTGACTCTTGCTTCTTACTGTGCCATGCAACTAATATGTCCCCCAAATAGAATGCTCCTCCACTGGTACTCTTTCTGTCATCAACACATCCAGCCCAATCTGCATCTGAATATGATATAAGAGTGAAATCTTTGCCTTTTGGATGCCACAACCCATACTCCATGGTGCCTTTGAGATACTAAAAAATACTTTTAACTACTGTTACATGAGTCTCTTTAGGACTGGCCTGAAATCTGGCTACCATGCAAACTGCCTGCAAAATATCAGGTCTGGTTGCTGTTAAATATAGTAAGCTTCCTATCATTGATCTATACATGGTTTGATCTACAGGTGGAGATTTGTCTTCTTTACTCAACTTGCAGCCTGTTGTCATGGGAGTGCTGACTGGATTACAATCCTCCATAGTGAACCTTTTTAGCATTTATTTCACATATTTTATTTGGGAAATGAATATACCTTTCTCATTCTGATTAACCTATAGCCCTAGAAAGTAAGACAGTTCAAAAATCATTGACATTTCAAATTCATTCTGCATCTTGTTTGCTAAGTCTTTACAAGATTCATCTTTGTTGCTGCCAAATATGATATCATCCACATAGACAACAAGAACAATGAGATGCCCACCTTCTGTTTTCACATACAGATTACCGTCCACTAAACCTTTCTTGAATCCCTGTTGAGAGAGATAATTGTCTAGCCTAGCATACCATGCCCGTGGTGCTTGTTTTAATCCATACAATGCTTTCTTTAATTTGCAAACAAGGTTAGGATCTTCACTGATTTGAAAGCCATCTGGTTGTTCAATATAAACCTCTTCTTCAAGTTTCCCATTTAAAAATGCAGATTTTACATCCATCTGATAAACTCTGAAGTTCTTGTGAACTGCTAGTGCCAGAAACATCCTAATAGCTTCTAGTCTGGCCACTGGTGTGAAAGTCTCTTCAAAATCAATGCCTTCGACCTGTGCATAGCCTTTGCAAACTAGTCTTGCTTTATTTCTAATGACCTGACCATCTTCATTTAATTTATTACGAAATATCCATTTGGTGTCGATTACATTCTTGTTTGCAGGTCTAGGTACTAACTCCCAAGTTCTATTCTTTTCAATCTGATCTAACTCTTCATTTATTGCCTTCATCCAGCTGTCATATTTGCTTGCTTCATCTATGTTTTTGGGCTCAATGCTGGATAAAAGAGAGTAATTACTTATTACTTTCTTTCTTGTCTGAATGCCAGCTGTGGGATCTCCAATTATTTGGTCTCTAGGATGATTTTTCTGCCAGTTGCCCATTTTGAATTTTCTATTTTCTTGTACCTCTGAGTCATCTGATAAGTTATCTACATCAGTCGTAGATGTATTTTCTGTGCCATGTACTTCATCTCCTTCAATGACTTCTTCGTAGATTGGGTAGTTTTCTTGAAAATTAACTATTTGTTTCCTCCCTTCATCGAATTTAACATCTGCACTGTCCACAATTTTCTTGAGTCTCTTGTTGTAGCATTTGTAAGCTTTGCTATGTGGAGAATAACCAAAAAACACACCTTCATCTGCTCTATCTTCAAACTTTCCTTGGTTGTCATCAGTTTTTCTTATGTAGCACTTATAGCCAAATACTTTGAGATGTTTTGTTGTTGCTTTTCTACCAAACCACAACTCATACGGTGTTTTGCATTCATGAGTTCTTAACATATACCTATTTTGAATGTATACTGTTGTGTGAACTGCTTCTTTCCAGAATCTATCTACTATTTTGCTTTCTGCCAGCATGGTGCGTGCCATTTCCTGAATTGTTCTGTTCTTCCTCTCTACTTCCCCATTCTGCTGAGGATTTCTGGCTACTGAATATTGTCTCCTGATACCATATTTTTCACAGTATTCTAAAAATTCATTCGAAATGAATTCTCCTCCTTCGCAAGCATTTAATCCTTTTCCCTATTTCATTCTCGACTAGCTATTTGAAGGTTCTGAACATTTCAAAAGCTTCTATTTTATCTTTTAGGAAGAATATCCATGTCATTCTGGAAAAATCATCAATACACAGAATAAAGTATTTGTCGCCGTTTATGCTTTGAGTCCTCATGGGTCCGCATAAGTTTGTATGAATGAGTTCCAAAGGCCTGCTAGTGTGATATTATTTTGTTTTAAATGAAACTATGGTCTGCTTTCCCTTCTAACATGAAGCACACACACTATTTTAAGGTTTCTTAATGGTTGGAATATCTCTCACTGCTTGTTTAGAGCTGATTCTTACCAGATTATCAAAACTTATGTGTCCAAGCCTCTTATGCCACAACCAATTCTCTTCTTCTTGTCCCATGAAGCACATACCTTCTGAAAATTATGAGAGTGTGTACAGGTTGCCAGACGTCCTTGAGCCGGTTGCTATCAATTTCCCGCTGTTTATTTTTTTGACTTCACAACCCTGCTTCTTGAAAACCACTTCATGTCCTTTATCACAGATTTAACTCACACTTAACAGATTATGTTTCAAACCATCCACATATAAAACTTCTTCTGACTTGATTTTCCCTTCACTAATTTTTACCGATACTTTACCTATTATTTTGGCTCCATCATTATTTCCGAACTTCACAGAACCACCCTCATATTTTTGTAGATTTTCAAATTTTTGTTTATCACCTGTCATATGACTTGAGCAACCACTGTCAAGAATCCATGGTACATATTTATTCTGAGCTCTAAAAGCTGTCAGCACTATTAAAGATTCCTATTCTTTCCTAAGCTGTTCCTTTTGTTTCCATTCTGTCTTAACTGTGGTGTTGGGTTCTACCTGGAATTTCCCATTTTCAAAATTTTGCACATATCCTTCAGAAGAAATTCTATTGTGTTTTGCCTTATATGGTTGAGTTCTTCTTTTCTGAGATTGATATGGAATAGAAATACTACGACAGTTTCTGGCAATATGCCCGAAGTTGTGACACTTAAAACATTCTACTGCATAACTCATTAGAGGAGCAAAAGCATTTTTACTAGTGAAACTTCTTGGACCTATATTGTATTTGTAGTCAACAATTTTATGCCCATAACCATTACATTTAAAACAAAAACCATAGAAATAATGATTGAACCTGAAATATGGTCTTGGCCAAGTTGTTGCAGGAGCCTTAGATCTTCTTTTCTTTTGATGTATGACCTTGGTAAAGCCATCATTGTCAGCTGCTATTTCAGGACTGGTATTACAACTTTCTTTTGCCTGATTTGTTTTTCTTTCCATAGCCTGTTTCTTGTCTTTACTCTTTTCACTTTCAACATTGCTTGCCTTTGGTCCACTTGATGATTCTCCTTCAGTAAAGCCCAGACCAAATTTGATACCTGTGGATCTTTGATCGCTTAGAATTTTGTCCAGCTTCATCGAACTTTCTTCACATTTTAAATGACAGTTGATTTTTCGATCCAGCTCTTGTATCTGTATTCGGAGACTAACATTTTCTTCTTCCAATTTGTAGCAGTAATCTATCTTCATGGTTACCTGTATTTCAAGATCTTCGGACATTTTCTTGTATTCTTCTGTCTGTGTTTTTAGAATGGCTATAATGTCGTTTGCATCCTTAAGTTTTCTTGACAGTTTTCATTCTTCTTTTTCTTAGATTTCCATTCCATGAGAGTAGACACCAGCTCACCCTCTAAATCAACTTCAGCCTCATCTTCTTCAATAGATACTTCAGATTTCATTCCCTCTCTGTTTTCTGTGTTTTCTACCTCTTTTGATTCGTCTATTTCAAACGCCATAAATAGAGCCTCACCTGTTCCTACCTCAGAGTCTTCACTAGAACTGTCCTCTGAAGATTCTGCATTTCGGGAGATAAAGCTTTTCTTTTTGAAATTGCCTTTTCTGAAGTTTGTTTTCTTCCTCCATTCACCTCTTTCTTGATGCTGAGTTTCTTCACCTTTGTTCTTGTCATTGAGAGGACATTTGGTAGCAAAGTGTCCAATGCCTCCATAATTGAAACATTTAAGAGGTAGCTTCCCTTTGTATTTTCCTTTTCCTTTCTTCAGCTTTCTTACAAAATTTGCTTCCATTTCATCCGAATCATTCTCTTCTTCAGATTCTTGTTTTGTGCTTTTGCCTTTTAGAGCTTTGAAGGCTGCTTCTCTATCAGTGGGATTAGATCTTCCTATTCTCATTTCAAAAGCAGTCAAAGAACCATGCATCTCATCCATACTAAAATGATTTAAATCTTTGGCCTCTTCTATGGCAGAGACTTTTGAATCAAATCTATGAGGAAGTGATCTCAATACCTTTTTCACGATAGCAACATCGGTTAGTTCTTCACCAAGACCTCTGATTGAATTTGTGATCCCATTGACTCTTTGGATGAAAGTCTCTATGTTCTCATCATTGTCCATATTTAAAGATTCGTATTGAGCTCGATGTGCTTGAAGTTTGGCCTCCTTGATCCTATCATCTCCTTCATGAATTTTCTCTAGTTTATCCTAGATATCTTTTGCTGATTCACAATTTATGACTTTGACTAGCTCACTGTCAACTAGTCCACACATAATAGCATTTCTTGCTTTTGAATCATATTCAAATGCCTTTTTACCTGCAGTGTCTGTTGGAGAGGTGGTAGGAGCTTTGTAACCATTAACTACCGCACCCCAGATGTCAAAACCCAAAGCACTGAGATATGTCTGCATTCTAATTTTCCAGAATGCATAATTTGTCCCATCAAACAGTGGTGCTTTGTTCGAAGATAATCCCTCACCACTTGCCATTGCATAACTTCCAAGATCACCTTAGCTGTTTAAGCCTGTTCAGGAACCTAGCTCTGATACCAATTGTTGTAGTCACAATGACACTGAGAGGGGGGGTGAATCAGTGTGTTCTTTAAAATTTCTAAAACATATGATTTTAAAACTAGCAGTAGTTTAAAGCAGATAAAAGAAATACTAAAAGCATCACACATAACACAACATTTTAACGAGGTTCACCAAAGTGGCTACTCCTCAAAAATGACTACTTGGACTACCATCCAAATCCAGTCAAATGCAAAGCTACAACTTTACATAATCCTTTACCAGCACCAACTGGTAGGAGCACCAACCCCTTAACTTTTATCTGCTTCAACAGAATGGAGCACCAACTCCTATTTTTCCAGCACCTACTGGAAAGAGGCACCAACCTCTTTTGCCAAGCTACAACTTGGAAGACAAAAATAAAAATTCCAGAATAAAACTTTCACCTCAATTTTCACGATCTGCTATTTTTTTGCATTTTGCTAGTTTTTTGCATTCTGTTGCTTCTACGAAAAATGATTCGCACTCTTCGACCACTTCTCTATACTTCTTCGCACTCTCTACTTTATTCAGCCGATCGATCTCTTCTGTGAACTATGCACTGTCACTTCGGACTTAGAACACAACTTCTGGACATCACGCTATTATCTTCGCACAAGTCACTCTGCTCGCTCTCGCGCATCATCTCATTGCAATGCACACTATTTTGTCGCAACGCACACTCTACTATAGCTCCAAAGAACTATCACATCTATAGTCTGTGCATTATTGCTTCAGACTTGAAACACACCTTCTACACATCGTGCTCTTGATTATCGATCAGTCGATATGCACTCTTCACTGCGTCACTAAAGAAATATCACTTCGGTCTTAGCTCAGATCGAAACGACTCACTCTCTGCATACAATAACTTTTGCATACGCACATTATCTTCATCCAAGTCACCTTCCATCTTCAATTAGCCTTCCTTTTATAGAAGAAATGTTTAAGACAAAGGTTAAATCATATTCGGCTGTAACTCTCAGACGTCGCTATAAACCCTAATGATGTCGACTTCAAACCCTAGAGTTTTTCAGGTGCTTGAACCTGATGATTGTCAACTACAAACCCTAAACACTTCCACTGTAAAAACCTAGCAAATGTCAGCTTTAAAACCCTAACGACATCTACTGTAAAACCCTAACAACTGTCGACTTTAAAACCTTAAGGATGTTCACTGTAAAACCCTAGCAATTATCGGCTTTGAAACCCTAACGACGTCCATTGTAAAACCCTAACAATTATCGGCTTTGAAACCCTAATGACATCCACTATGAAACCCTAGCAACTGTCAGCTTCAAACCCTAAAAATATGTCAGCCTCGATTCAAACTTGTCGGCCTCAAACTCTTCTGCCACCTTCACCACCTTCTTGTAGCTTATTGCCATGAAATGGCAACACGTCGCGATATCGCGACACTTTTTGTGGCCGTACACCTCCTTGACCTTGTCATCATGAAATCGTGACCCTTTTTTGCCTTTGAACGCTTCACAACCATTCTTATCGTGAAATCATGACACTTTGATTAGTTGCTGATGTCATTCGCATTCTTGTCACGAAATCACGATGCTTCCGGCTTTCAGTAGCTTTTCTTGCATCTTATCATGAAATCGTGACACTTTCAGCTTTTGCTGACGTCATCCTTATTCTTGTCATGAAATCATGACACTTTCGGCTTCTAGCAGCTTTCCTTGCACCCTGTCACGAAATCGTGACACTTTCAGCCTTTGCTGATGTCATCTTCATCTTTGTCGCGAAATCGTGACGTTTTCGGCTTCCATACAATATAAGCTTCATGCAGTAGCGAAATTTCTATAACTTTGCCTTGTGCTTCCAACTTGCTTCTTCTTGAGAAAATTTGACTTGTGCCTTACACTTTCGACATGAAGTATGATTGCTGCACCTTTGATGTCTGCACTTTAGACCTGTAGCGAAATCGCTACACCTTCGTGTTGAGAATTTTCACCTTGTAGTGAAATCGCTACACCTTTACTTTGTGCCTTTGCAGCTCGTAGCGAAATCGCTACACCTTTACTTCGTCCCTTTGCAACTCGTAGCGAAATCACTACACCTTTACTTTGTGCCTTTGCAGCTCATAGCAAAATTGCTACGCATTTGTGTTGCGTCTTTGTAACTTGTAGCGAAATCGCTACAATTTTTTCACTTAACACTTTCTCCCTGTTTCTGCCAGAGAAAAGTCAACATGTAGCGAAATCGCTATAGTTTCTCGACTTGGCTTCTTGGCCTCCGACTTGTCGTGAAATCATGACAGTTTGCCTTGCGCCTTCTCTCTCCTTACTTTCGTCGTGAAATCGTGACATTTTTGGCTGCACTTTCTCTCTCCTCACTTTCGTCACGAAATCGTGACATTTCTGGCTACACTTTCTCTCTCCTCACTTTCGTCGCAAAATCGTGACATTTCTGGCTACACTTTCTCTCTCCTCCGACTTGTCGCGAAATCACGACAGAAAACATGTCGCGATATCGCGACAGTTTTCTAACTTGTCTTTTTCTTCAAATTTTTCTATCTTCTGCATCTGAATGACTTTTGATCTATCTACCCATTGCATCCTTGGATCTAACTGCCTGTGTTGAAAACAATGACAACCTACTTGCAACTCCTTGCTCAACAATGTAATAAATACACAAGTGGCATGTGCAAGTTGTAATGTGCAAGGTGTCCCCTTGTACAACTAGGTAAAGTGTTAGCCAATGAATCTATCTTCTTATATAAATGGCATCATAGTAGTAGATATCGTATCATCTCATATCATCTCATATCATCTCATATTCATCTCATATCTCATCTCTCAAGTATTATTTTATGGAGCACAATGTAGCTCTTTAGCTCATATTAATGGAGTGATCATTCCTCCATATTGCAGTGTATTTTTGTCATTTCTATTTATATCATATTTCAATCATATTGTTGTTGCACTTTCTTTTATATTTCTTGTATTTCATTAGGACCTGTGTTAGATCTCTCCACATCATATATCCTCAAAAGCTAATAGTGGTATCAGAGCCACAGTTAATTGATATAGGAGGACCTAAATCCACTATAATAGAAGTCCAGTAGGTTAAGAGGAATATGGAGAGTCACCATTACTACTATTGGATTGCATATTTACAAACTAGATCTACCATTGAGTTTCGTTGCATGCAAGAACTACCATCAAGATTAATTCGTATTCTATTTAATGGGTTCGACATTAATTATCTATTGTAAATATATTACCCCGTTTCCCCTTGCTTATTAGTCCTATCCTAGGGGGGGGGGGGGGGGGGGGGGGGGGGGGGGGGGGGGGGGGGGGGGGGGGGGGGGGGGGGGGGGGGGGGGGGGGGGGGGGGGGGGGCGAGGCCAAATGAGAAGAAAAATTTGGCAAGGAGTGCCAAATCCATGAAGAAGAATCTAGTGAATACCTTGAGAAAATCAAAATATTGAGAAGAATAAGATCCTATTTGAAGTCAAAATTTGACAAGAAGATTGAAGGAAGATTCAGATAGAAGAAGCCTACCAAATATAGGATATTTGGAGATTGCCTCTCACAACAAGAAGGTATGGTTCAAAGAAAGGATTTCTCTAAATCTACAGTAGAAAGTAGAAGATCACTAGAATGATTAAGCTACTAAATCTGAGGCTCAATATAGAAATTTCAAGTCTAGATATTGGTGAAGGATAAAGCTATTCGTGATAGCTAATAAATAAGTTGTGTATCCATATAAGACAAGGCAGTAACTTGGTGAATAAAAAGCAACAAGATCTACATCATCAAATTCAAAAGCCATAAAAAAGTTAAGTAACAAAGGTGTAATTAGTTGAACTTCAAATTATGGTTCATTATAAAATTTCATTAAGCAAGTTGTAGAAGAATAGATTACATTATAGTCTTCAAGAAAGTTCAAAAAGGGAAAGTTCATTTTAAGTATTATTTGCACATTAATTTGGAGTTGAATATATTTAAGAATTGCAACTATCTATAAACTACCTATCATCTACTTTGGAAAAAGGATGTACCATGAGTGGAGTGCAGTATTCCAAGGAGGGATGTGATGAGATATATTTAATATAACTTAATCTGGCCAATTATGTACATTTCACAACTGTACAATCCTTAAAACAACCCCAAAACATACAATTGTACGGTCATAACTAAACGATTGTACTATTTCTTCAAGAATCTTGGAATTTATCAAATATTACTCCCTTTTCTAGGATTCACTTGGAAAACACTTGATTTACCCTCAAAATGCTTCAAAGTACAATTTTAGGCCAAAAAATCATCAGATGTACATAAATACAAACCCTTGTACGGTTTGGTAAAAACCCTCATTTTGCAAAATATCTTAATTTAGAAAAATACCCATTTGCCTTTTATTGCCAAAAAAATCATTCCTAATAATGGGTAACTACCATAAATATGGTTTTCTCTTTATCCGTCTATTTCATATAAAACCCTTAGATGGTTGTACGTTTTCTAGGTATGCAACTCCACCACAGATCAGGACTCCATAATACTTGCAATATAAATAAAAATACCCTAAAAATACATTTATTGAGATTGCTATCAAATCCACACACATGCATAATCAACTTTAACTAAAACAAGATTTAATATTTTTCTAGCATTGTACACAGGGAGTGTACAACATTACATAATAGTAAATATAAATTGCAACATTAAATCCATCTCATTCCATGGATAATCCCTGGGTGACATTAATAATTGCACCCAACAACCCAACCATGAACCAACTCACAACCAACAAACAATGAACAACCCAAAAATTTGAATGGGGGGCTTATTGTGGCTGTCCAGGCCATTCCAAAGCGGTTCTTGAGATAGTTCATTATTTACAACGACCCATACATTAATAAATTTAATTAATGTTTGTTAAAATTTAATGTAGTTTATATCAAATTACATTTCATCTGCATGTCATTTCATTTCATTTCATTTCCCATGCATTTTAAATTTATTTTCCAATTGTACTATCTTTGCCAATTCTACTATCTCACTAGATAGTACATTTTATTTAAAATTATGCAAATCCAACTTTATTATTGCTTCTCCTTTCAGGATGTATATTTTCCTACCTACAGAGGAATAAGACTAGATCCTACAACTTTGTTTGTAGTAAAAATTTATATAATATTAAGGGTTCACTATAGATTACTCTTAAAATTTGTAGAGATTATTAAGTGCATATGAAATTATTTCGAGAGTTCATTTACTAGAGCAATAATATGAGATTATTGTTATCATTAAAAAGTGCATTGACACTATACTAGTTGATATCTAACTAGTTACTCTAAAAAAAGGTTAGTTTGTGTTTGTTGATTGTTAGTGATCAAGAACACAAAAACCAGCAGATTAATCAAAGTGTCTAGAGACACTATTTGGTGCATAGAACATGTAGTATTTCATGCACCAAAAAAGCCACCAAAATCATATCATATTCCTCCAAGGAGTGGAGAAGAAAGCCACCATTAATATCAGTAAGAGAAGCTTTAAATCGAGATTTGATGAGTCAGAATATTCAAAATGCACTAAAGTCTATTTAAAAAGGGTGTAAAAATTACTCCTACTAAAAAAAGCTTATATCTACATGGTTACAATATTGGGTTCATTAGCTAAATATCCAAGCAAAAATGTTAAAGGTTTCTAATCAAAAGACAACCTCAAAATGTCCCATTGCCTTCGAGAAAGCTACCATAAAAAGTAGGAAAATCAAATCTGCAAAAGGAGTGCAAAAGGAATGCAAAAGGAATGCAATAAGGGCATTCTCATATATAAAATATAATACATATTGGTGCACTAGTCTAATATGTTTTATGCAGGGAAAAGGCTAGAGTTTTAAGTGTCTTAAAGTCACCATATTATCAAGGCATAGTAGCCCACATAATTGCACACTCCAAGCAGATCAAAAGAGCCCCAAATAAGGCTTGAATCCACTATGTCTTGGACAGCCAAATCTACAAAAAAACACAACACAATACAAGGCAAAGGGAAGTATTATATTCAAGGGTGAAAAGGAGATAATAATTGGTTGAAGCAATATCAAAGCCAGACGTATGTCTAAAGATCATTCTTTACCATTATTTGAGGTTCACCAAAGCATCACTCTTCACTCCAATTGGAACCAAATCATAAGTAAGCACCATCAAACAAAGGAAGAGCTGAGAATATTAAAAAAATTAAATGTACTCCAAAAGGTATGTTAAATAAGAATTAGATAAAGAGCCCATGCATAAAGAGGAAGTGACACTTTTAACTTGAAAGGAATCCTAATGTTCCATACATGAGTGCCCATATTTCACACATTCGAGCAAAGGAACATTACTAGAAAGAATGGTGGTATGTTAGAACAAGGAAGACACTTATATTCAAAGGAAATAAGTGCTCCTCAAAGGTTGTCACACCTATATGTTACAAGCATCTTCATTCCCTCCAAGCACTCAAGAATTAACTGGTGTGACACTTGTCACATAGCATAAGAACTCTCTTCTATTAAAAGGTTCCAAAGACCAAGGAAGTCAACATATTCTACATTAGAAAAATTGCTCACAACACAGGCTAAATTACAACATGGAAGAGAGGTGAAAGACCATTAAAAACTCTGGTCAAGGAGGTCAAAGAAGTCCAACATTGAAGCCAAGAGAAAATTAATGCACATCATTCTCCATAAGTGCTCAAAGGAAAGGCATAGAAGTGGACTATCATATACATATGAAATCTATGACAAATACGTAGATAATATAGCATCAAAGTTAACATCTCTACTTTATTAAATTTACTTTCATTAACAGGGATTTATAAAGTATAACATTAGGTTGAAATACTAAAGGAAATCAGCCATATTTGAAAGCAATATAAAAGGGAGAAACACATATTAAGTAGCCTAATATTTGTAATATTATAACATAGGAGAAATAAGAAATTCTAGTTGGAGATCAGAATTTATATTATGGCAAATTTCATTGTTTTCTAATATTCCACATTATGGAGTTATAAGGAATACTACATCAATATAGGAAATTGGAAATTAGAAACAATAAATATAAAATTATTAAAAGGCTATAAAAAGAGGTTTATTACATAATATTAAGATTTGGAAATTAATTGGAATATTTATATCAAAATACATTAAAGGGACTAAAGGAATCCAACTATTAAAACCTCATCAAACTAGAAAGTGCTTAAATTTCAATAGGAGTAATAAGGTGTAAAAGAATTTGATTTTTTCTATTCTCAAAAATTTACAAAGTATATCCAAAATTGAACTATTATTCTCAAAATCACTTTATCTATCATATAGCATTTCCAAAATTACTAGGGAGACATAAGGCATTCTAAAAAACCCAATGTTTCATCAAATCAATACTAGGGAAAATAAAACGAGACCACAAGGATAATCATGGCATCAAACAAATTCTTTCTTGTGGAATACCAATTACTTAAGGGACCAAATTATTTCTCTTGGAAAAGTAAGGTTAAAGCAATCCTAGTATATGAAATATTTGGGAACAACAAAAATATCAAGCACATGTGATACTGAAATACATAAGTTTGATGACAATAATACAAAAACCCTAATGATAATAACCTTTTCTATCACTAATGAAATACAACCTTATATCAGTTCAACAAAGACATCTACAGAAACATGGAAAATCTTAGAAAATATATTTGAAGGATAAATAAAGCCACTATAATTCATCTTCAAACTCAACTACATTCTCTAAAAATGAACAGTTGTGAGAGCATAGAACTATTCCTAAGGAAAGTAGCAGATTTCAAAGGGAAATTATTAACCTTAGGAGAATAAATTAAAGATGAACTTCTTACTCAAGTGAGCATGAGAGCACTTATAGATAGCTACAAACATTGGTAACATATTTACAAGTCCTAAGTAAAGATACTGCTTTTGATGACCTAATCAATATTTTTCAAGAATATGAAGTAGAGAATACAATTAAATATGAAATGACTAGCATGACATTGGCCTCAAAATCCAATCCGCAAGAAAATTTTACTTCAACATCACAAGGATGAAGATCATGGTATAAAGGTATTGTCAGATATGCAAAAGAAATCTCATATCACAAACTATTGTAGATTCAATCCTAGAAATAAGAATAAAGGAAATAATATGAACAATGGGAGCATATTTCAACCATGGCAATATCAAAATTAGTAGGAAGATCAACATCCAACCAATTATTCCCAATTGTAGTATTGAAAAATAAACCAAGAAGTACACCTAGCTTAAAGGATAGAGGAAATCAAAGAACTAGAAGAATCTATAGATGATTATAAATTCAAATCTCTTTTAGCAATAATAATAGGTTATCACTACACTAACTACTTGCTTGAACAGGTTACAAAAAATAGATAAGAATAAGAATACAAGTTATAAGAAAAAGAAGAAGATCCATATGAAATATTCAATCCCCAAATATGTAATACAATGGGGTATTAGAGTTAGAGTATATTACATCATTTAGTTCATGTAAATGTACCACTTTAGGTACATAGTTAGGATAGGAGATTACTTTAGGGGGAAGTTATCTAATTACTTCAAGCAATGTAATAAATGCACAAGTGACATATGCAAGTTGTAATGTGTAAGGTGTCGCCTTGTACAACTAGGTAGAGTGTTGGCTAAGGAATCTATATTCCTATATAAAGAGCTTCATAGTAGTAGATCTCATATCATATCATATCATCTCATATCATAAGTACTCCTGTCTGGAGTACAATGTAGCTCTTTAGCTCATATTAATGGAGTGACCATTTCCTCCATATTTCAATGTATTTTTATCATTTCTATTTATAGCCTATTTTAGTCATATTGTTGTTGCACTTCTTTTCATATTTCTTGTATTTCGTTGGGACTTGTACTAGATATCTCCACTACATATATCCTCAAAAGCTAATATTTTTTGTTATTTTAAATGGACCAATAACTTGTATGATGTGATAACTTTGATGGCAATTCCTATGTGCTAGGTATTTACTAATAAGCATAACTAGGTGATTGTTCATTTTAGCTAAAAAATGATCAAATATTGAAGAACAAGTTGGGGACCTATATCTCTAGCACTATCATCATGTATGCTCATTTTCAACTATATTTACACTCAAATAATCTCTCATATAGATATGTGGTAGCATTTTGTATACTCAAAGTTACATGAAAATAAAATTTAAAATAAAATCTTACCCCTTATATATGTTTGAATATTTTAGAGTAAAAAACATTTTTTGCTTAATGTTTTGTTGATTTTTATAGCAATATCACAAGGGTAGTTCTTCTAGTAGCTTTGGCTTGATCCAAACTCATTTGTGCAATGTTTACTAATTTCACACCCACCTAGAACTATTTAGTGCTTTGAGAAATTTTGTAGGTACATTCCTTTCAAATTACATGTGGCAAGCAAAATTCGTTTTGTTTTATCCAAAATATCCAAGACTGTATAGGTAAGCATCAAGCATGTTTTCATCCACTTTTGACTTTTTAGCTACATTTTTTTTTTATATTTTTTATATTAAGTTTTTAAAACTTTTTATATTTTGCATAGACAATAAAATCAAACTAACAAAAAAAAGTGCACCATAATATACAAATTTTATTTTCTTCACATTGGCTATCGTATGTTGTTTTTTCTTGTTTTCTAAGGACACCCAAGTGGATATCCCTTATGGTGCCACTTATGGTCCGTACAAAGGGGAAATATGTATTTATAAAAATATGAATGATTGAATTTGTAGGTGGTGGAGAGTAACATCCTCCTAATTTGAGATAGGGATGGACTAAATTTTTATTTCTTGGATAAGAAAATGGTGAGTCGTGTTAGCCAATGATTTTGATTCTCTTTCTTCATGGAGTTGTCACCTTTCTACCATATTTTCTTGTAATTTTTTCTTGCTAATTTTTTTAAAACTCTAAATTAAATATAGAGGTAACATTAAGGGACCTATTCATGTGTGTGCCAAAAAACATGCATTCTAAGAAACAATGGTTCCAAGATAACCAATTTAAGTGGAAATCATGGTTGATGATTTATTGTTAGGATTTTTAATGTACATACATGATCCTAACATATTTTTATACATATACTTAAGATGACACATGCTTTGGACTAACGGTTGTGAATTTATAGCTTTTACAACAGTGTGATCCAATCATTGAACTCAATATGGAAAGCTATTTATTTTCTATAAATACCAATTTTGTCTCCTCATTTTATTTCCATACATCTATCATTCAAATGCTTATGATTTTACATGTTACTAACACTACTTTCAAATTATATTTACTACCTCTATTGTTGTCATATCATATGATCTTCTTAATCTCTTTCTCTTTATCTTATCCCTACAAGTACAACCAAAGTCATTATTTGTTGGTTCATTGCCTTCCATGGAGGAGGATGATATGCTCCATTAGATTTTGTAGTTAAAAATCAAAGATACTACTTGAGGGCTAGTTTCTAAGGCATTTTAAGTCCCTTATGTTGATCTCATGTGTGGTCTCTCCTTAATATAATGGTGACATCACAAGTAGAAGAGAATAAAATTGAGAATATTATTATGCTTAGTTGTGGATGGTATAATACTTGATACCCTATGATATTAAGTAATTTACTTGTTGCATCGGTATTCAACCTTATGCATTTTGGTGTTGATATTAGTGTAGTGTGTTCTTACTTATTTGTCATTATTTTTTGCTTTGTTTGGGATAGTTTCAACCTAGTTTTTTTTATGATTAATGCTTTGTTGTATTAGTTTAAGTATTTTGGTATATCTTGGAGTAAATCATGTAGTTGTATGAGACATCCCTTTTTTCCACAAAAATCATCTCATGTAGCAATTCACATTATGAAAATATGCTCAAAGTGCATTATATTGAGTGTGTAAATAGTCCTTGTAAAATATGTAATGCAATATATCTCACTTGACAATAAAAGCTATTGTTTATAGGATTCATTAGTAAAATGTGTACCATAGTGTTTGAGGTGATTACTAAATTTTTAAAGGATATTCAATGTGTGTTGCATTCATCAAATAAAATTTTCTCTCCTCTATAAGGTGATTGGTGTGAAGTCATTAGTACATAATGTAATTCAAATTGTGAAAGGTTGTTTAAAAAATAAAAAATGTATGCAATATAATAAGTATTATTGTTAAATTTATGAGTTAAATTTAAAAATTTCATCAAATGGCATAATCTCAAATGGTTAAAAATATTCTCTTTTGTGCAATATATAATGTCACGATAATATTATATGTGGTAATATCACTATGTGGTTAGTTAAAATGTCATAATAATACAATCATGAGGTGCCCATCTCACTTCCATCTAACAAATTAAAAAATAAATTTTATGCTAAGGGACTAAAGTGCGTGAAGTATTTACATATATCGATCACTTAAAAAAGTTATTTAGTGATGTCATTTCAAAGATAAAACATGTCATCTATGCATGGCTTGTCATGTACACAAGTATGTTTGTAATAACCTCTCTATGAAATAGTGACCATACTAAAATATTTTGGGTTGATTATCATGAACAAAGTTAAATATGAAAATGTATCCATATGGAGTCTTAATATGGTCAAAATGATAAGCACTCTTATTCATTGTTAATTACTAGTTATAGGATAAGTTGGAATAAAAAAATATGCTCATTGTAATGATGTTTTTACCAAATGGATAGAGGTAAATAAATTGGTTATGGTTAACAATATATATAAGGATTATATCATTATGTATCTATGTGATGTTTACCAAATGGATAGAGGTAAATAAGTTGGTTATGGTTAACAATATATATAAGGATTATATCATTATGTATCTATGTGATGTCATTTTGATGTCATTTATCAAGTCATTCTAGTGCACTGAATCTTGGATGGTAAATTGTGTTGTATGAAAGGGAAAATGTGGAGTCTAATATATAAAAGGTTATGTCATGTTGAAATTTATTTTTATATAATATAAAATAATTAATGATGGTGGTACTCATACCCTTAAAATATTATGTTGAACATGATGTGGAAAACATACATTTCCAAATTAAAAAAAAGGCTTAAAAATATTATTATCCCTAAAAAAAGTTCAAGCTCAAAATCATGAATTATAAAATCAACTTATTAATATCAAATAATATAGTGAGAATAAAGTGTTTTACAACCATAAAATAAAATTGAAAATGCTTTTCAAAAATCATAATTATGATGAAGATAATTTTATGTTCTTGATATTGTTTGTGACAATGAAGAAAATTTTATGTTCCCTATCTTCATTCTGAATATGATATGCATCTCATTCAATTAAAACTTACCATGCCTAGGAATGTAAACAAAAAAAATTTAAGCAACATGATGTACCAGATAAATATAAATCAATGCTCTCACATAAAAAATATTCTTATGCAAGTGACCTTATCCAAAAGATAAATAATTTTTGTGACACTAACAAATCAAATATTATTATGAGACTACTATGGAGGCTATGGAGAGACCTCAAATCCTTAGGTTCTTTTATATATGTACCTTGGCTAATTTTGGGAGATTTCAATTCTACTCTTTATCTAGGTGAGAAGCAAGGAGGATCTAATATATTCCTTGACTATGTGGAGGAGTTTGGTGATGTCATTACTTCCCTAGGATTGAAGGATATAAAGCTTCAAGGATCTAAATATAAGTGAAATTATAAATTTAAGATTTTAATAGTTTTATTATGTAAATTTATTTGCCATATTTTTATATGAATTTTTGTAAGTGTTTAGAAAGTGGATATTTTGAATTATTCATAATGAGTACTTAATATTTTATGAATATTTTTAAAACTTAAGTGATTTTAAGTTTTAAAAATATTTTATTAGCCACCCACCCTAAGCATTTGGACTCACGTTTGACCTTTTCCTGAATTTATTTTCCAATGATCTAAGGCCATCTGGGAAATTATGTGTCCAAATGTGAAGATCTTGTCGCATAAGACTTTGATTAGCCAACAAGTCCATAGCTTTATTACCTTCCCTAAACCGATGCTTGAATTGGACTACTAAATTTTGAATCATTCTCCTGGCTTCAATTATAAAATTTGTAACAATCAAGGAGGTATTTTGGTTGCCATTAATCATGTTGATAACATTGAGTGAATCTCCTTCTATGATTAGTTTCCTATAATTCACCCATTTTAGTTTGGAAACACACTAAAATAATTCCCGAGCTTCAGAAAAATGGTCGGTTTGGTGACCCAAGTTTTTAGCAAAGGCAATAAGGATTTTACTCTCCAAGTTTCTAAATAAATCCCCTGGAACCGATTTCTCTTTAGAAGATCCATCAAAGTTAAATTTCAGCCAACCCAATGGAGGGGATTCCCAAATAATTCTAGCCTTGTCCTAACTCACCCTACTCATTGTATTCTAAGGCTAAGTTAAAAAACCCAATGATCTGTCCAAACTGATCTCTCCTTCACAAGTTATCAAATCCAATTTTAAAGCTTTTACATTTTCCACTGTATCTACAATGGTCTTCGAGGATACTGATGACTTAGGATAGAAAATATTTTTAAACACACGAGCATTCCTTTCCTTTCACACCTACTACCAAATATGGGGTAACTAGAGTTTCTAAAATTGGTGTAGGTGGAAAGAGGATAAGGGCTTCAAGGGTATAGACACAATGGAAAAATAAGTGGAAAGATGATTCAAAAGCCATGTCGCATAGGAAGAACCTATTAGGGGAAATAATTTCTCATTTTTGAAGATTATCAAGAGTAAGACACTTTTCCTGAATTGCCAACCAAAAGAACACATTGACTTTAGGCGATAGGCCTTTAATCCAGACTTGATTCATCAAGAACCAGGCATCCGAATCATAGTCCAAGCAGTCACAGACTTAACTAAAAATAGACCATCTTTCTCAGGATCCCAAACCATCCTACATGAAGACCAGTACCTAGGATTAAGAACCATTTTATAGAATTTTTAAATTTATAAAAGTAAGTTTATCCTCATGAGAAATATTTGGGAAGTAAAAGGACTTCAATCAAAGATGTCCACCGAATAATTCTAAAAATTCAAAAACTTTGGGATCAAAGAACCTATAGTAAACATTAATATATTTCTGTAAAACATTCAACTTCATAAATAATAATATATGTATATATTAATAACACATTCTTAGATTAAAATTAGTTATCTCCCATGTTCCTGATTTTCGTTATTCAATATATATTTATACATGGTTCTATGTTCTTATTTTTTTGTAATTGTTAATCTTTATCTATCGTGTTTTCAAATTTGAACATTTGGAAGTTGATGGCATGTAAGGCTTTTAGATGTGAGCAATGAGGGTATATTTTATTTCACACATACTACCCACAAATACCACATCCACAAAATAGACATCTACCAGTATCAGCCTAATGGCTGCCTACTCAAATATGATTTAGCCACAAGAGCCACCACCGTTATGCTCAAAGATCTCTACTTTCTCAATGGAGTGGCTCTGTCAAACAATATTTTCTCATTTTCTATGAGACTTCAATGTAAACACAGAAGCTTAATCCTTTGAATTGAATTGTATGGAACTAAATGGGAGTAAAAGTAATTAAAATGTGTGGTATTTAATTACAACAAAATTTATCATAAGAAATAATACTTCAATAGAATATTTAAGTTGTACATATGCACCTATATTTGTGTACAGTTTATGCATTTTTAAATCAATTTATAATATAATTTATATGATTTTTAAGATTTATTAATGTTAGAAAAAGTATTAATTTTAAATATGGTTATAGAGTTTTGTTGTAAAAAAATTACAGCATTTCACTTTTATCACCAGGGTCATTGTTCAACTATGGTTCTTGTTATTACTTTTGGGATGTCAAATATTGAGAAAAATTAAAGAAAAATATTTACTTATAAAACTATGAAAAATAAGGATAAAAACTTATGCTAATTGTATTATAGAGTATTTTATTTATGTTAGTAGTATAGAATATTTTAATATATAACACAATAAATTTTATTGTAGTCGAAGTGTTAGAAGTAAAACTAAAATCATTTTATGAAAACTTAATTTTAATATTTAAGAATTTAAATTTTTGATTTGTAACCCTTTATGTACATAGCATATCCACAACATGTGAGGGAAGATATTTGAACCAAGGGCCTCTCAATTTTAACTCGAAAGTTTTAACTACCCACTTGCTCTCCACCTCCTCTACATGGGCGGATCGAATTTAAAATTTAATTTAATATGGTTGAAAATGTTATTCAAATATTTAATATTTTAAAGGAAAACCACGACTTTACAAATCAAAAAGTACAAAATAAAAATAAAAAAATCTATAAACAAAATTAATAAAAATATTTAAAGGTGCTTTGGTAAATTTTCAATCAATAAGCAAAGTCATAAATATCAATTACTTACATTGATATCCTCCTCTATGTATATGTAGATTGTGGATGTTTTATCCATAGGAAGGAAGGATTTGAAATAAGAATTAGCATTTTTATTTTACTACAATTACTTATATTCATTTTTTAAAGGTTTTTCTTTTTTCTTTTGTATCAACTTAAATAGATTGATCTATATAGTCTATTTGGTGCTGCCTAGATTTAAACCTTGGTGTCGGCTAAATCATTCATATGTATAACCATTAAACCAATGCCTTATTGGTTAAATTATATTTAAATTTTATATCAAATCTTAATTATTATTCAAAGGGATTAAATCAAGCACGGTTTTTTTCGTAAGGTATTAAAAAGGGAGGGTTTTAAATGAACCCGAGAAACCTTATTTACAATAAATGGAGCACTAGGTATCCAAGGAATAATCTAAAGGTTCCCCATAAAATTTGTAGCTCTCAAAACCCAACACAATTAACCAACAATACACTTAAAGTTTCCTATCCAAGCCAAGAAATAAAGATCATTCAAAAAATGATCCAATAATCACCAAAGAATGATCCAACATCTAAAAAAGATCCCAAAAATTTAAAATTAAAATATTTTTGCTTAATTTTCAATGAATAAAACCTAATATTCCCACCCAAGCCACCATGGGATAAACAAATCTAGAAAAAAGGATAGCCAACCAATCCATTTGATGGTAATTTAAAAAAAATTAAAAATTAAACCGTCTAGCCAGCCATCAAGCTATTCCAATAGAAGTGCAAAGTACAAAGACCTAGATCTAGAATTCCTACAATGCACACCCAACCAATAATAGATATATGTCAAATAGGAAGCAAAAATAGGGACAAAACTAGTAAATATAAATAACATCATCCAAACCCTTTCAATATTAAGGGATCTAATAGACATCTTCTTGCCCAAGATAAGAAGCAAAAATTTCAAACTAAGGGTACTCTAGATAAATATAGACAACATAAGAACCTGCACAAATAGAACCTCAAGGTTTAGGAAGGCACCCTAAAAAAAAAAGAAGTAATTTTTTGAAAAGCTTTCAGAACCTTCACAACAGGGTTTTGGTAGGCTTGCAGAACCATGATAGGGTTTTGGAAGGCTCTCTAAACCTTAAAATAATATTTTTAAAGGCACACAAAACATTGTACAAATGGATCAAACCTCCAATAGAAGACCTAGGGTTTTGTATGACTCCTCCAACCTAAAATAATAAGGTTTTCATAGGCTCCCAAAATCATGATAGGGTTTTGGAAGGCTCCCTAAACCTTAAAATAAGGTTTTAAAAGACATCAAGAACATTGCACAAATGGATTGAGCCTCCAATAAAGGACCATAGGGTTTTGGATAACTCCCCCAACCTAAATATAATTTCCAAAGGCTCCATAACCTTGAATAAATTGATCATGACTCAAGAAGAGGATGACCTTTTGGAGGGATCCCCTAACCTAAAACAAGCTAGGATCTAGGAGATCTAAAAAACAGAATACACACTCCATAGGGTAAATATAAGCATATTAGGAACAAAAATATTCAAGAGATAATTATTGATCATAATTAAATCTAGAAAAAAAACCCTTTTGAATAAGCTATGATCTAGCTCTCCACCACAAAGGTTGAGATTTGCAAGCACAAAAACACACCACCACCTAGACAAAATTAAAACTAGGCAAAATCCAACAAGTGCCTAAATATAGCAAGCTTCCAAAGGAAGTGGAACATGAAATAGAGCATCACCAAGGCCAACCCTCCCCAAAATTCCTACTCCTCGCACCCTCCAACTAAGACTAGATCCCAATAAAAGTAGCAACAATTGAACTTGTTTCCACCAAAAAATCCATAAGACATCTGAGTTTGAGACATAACCCTTTTCATGTATATAGATCTATTTAAATATATTTTTTTTGGTAAATAAAATTCTTCATTAATTACCGGGTTTTACAGGTTAACCCAAAACCTATTACAATATCCAGCCATCTGCTGAGATTGTAGATCCTAGTCATCCTTGAAACTTTCTTACCAGAAATTTTGTTGAATCCCCTACAACACCTTACTAACAAAGCACACCCATACCTAAACATATCTGTAAACATTACTTACATTGACAGGAATTGAAGTTTGGAACTTTGCACTTGTGAAACCTGTTGCTTGCCCATTTCCTATTCTCTATCAAAATTTTCCAAGGATTACACCCTGTTACCTTCATTTCCAATTTGGTATGATTTAGAGGGAAACCCCATAGTTATTACCAGCTCCATGGGAAAAAAACACCCATTCATATTTCTCCTTAATGGATAGGTTTCTTTTCATGACTAATAATGTTTTCCACTTCACGTGGCACACCTTGTGTCCATGTCACCAAACTACCAACATCAACACATATGTTGGCTAATTTGTCAGCTGACCTGTTGGCCTCACAGTACATGTGATGAGCCCTCCTATTCTGTCTTGCCACAAAAATGATCCTCACTTCATGGATGACTCCCTCGATTCTCCATGGAGGTTTTTTGCCATTGGTTAATAGGTTGATGATGTTCATAGAATCACCTTCAATAATCAAGTTACCTTGAGTTTCTTAGGCTACTTGCAACCCTCTCCAAAGGGCTCTAGCTTCTACTTTGTTATTAGTTCTGATTCCCAATGGTTCAGCAAAGGCCTTGACTAGATTTCCTTGATGATCCCTGATTATTCCTCTAGCTCCAACTCCTCCCAGGTTCTCCTTGGCTGCACCATCAAAATTTAGTTTGAACCAACCTTGGGGGGTGGCTCCCAAGAAATGCCATTTCTATAATTGGGCAAAGGAATGGAAGGTTTATCCTCAATACCTAAGGCCCGAGCTAATTTTTTTTATTGGGGAATAATTGAGTGGTTCTCATCCACTAAGGTGCTAAGGTTTTCTTTCGCAAAGACAATAATCTAGTTGAGGATGGTTTTTGGGTTGTGAATGGTATCCTTAAAGGCTCTATGGTTCCTTTCTAGCCAAATCTATCAGAGAAAATGATGCCAACAGATTTTCCATAGGTACTTAAGTTTTAAGCTAACAAAGGGTTGAGGCCATTGATGGAACACTTCGGATATAAGAGCAAGCTTAACCCACAAGATCCTAAAGGCTTGGAAAAGTTCATCCAAGATGGACTCCGCTACCGGACACTCCAGAAACAAGTGTTGGGTAGTCTCCCATCCTGCCCTGCACATGTAGCAACGGTTAGAAATAACCATACCTTTGGATAACATATTGTCCATAGTGAGGATTTTTCCTTGAATCACAAGCCATGAAAAAAAGGAAATTTTAGGAATTAAGCCTTTTATCCAAACCAAACTCGATTGAAATTGTTGACCTTCCACATTGAGAAGCAAATTATAGGCAGACTTGACTATGAAGTCACCACTTTCAGTCTCAACCCAAACAATGTGATCTTCATCCTCTTCAGAGGGAATAATTTGCTGAGTTAAAATGTTATAAAGCTCTTCAGAATCCACTTCAAAGCCTTGTACTCTGATGTGTTTCCACCTATTGATATTTATATCCTACCACATATAATTTGCAACCTTATTCCCAATATGCTACTCCATATGCTCTTGAATCCTAGCCAAACGAGGAATCTGGGATAACTCCTCAGCTCTCACCCACTGATCCTTCCAAAAGTATATTGTTTTCCCATTTCCTAGGATCCATCTAAGACCTTTCTTGACAAGATCCCTGCTCGTGAGGATTGCCTTCCAAAAAGTAGACCCCCTGCTTCCTAAGTTTTCATTAAGGAAGTTCACACCTTGGAGGTATTTCATCCTAACTATGGCAGTCCATTAATTATCGACCTTAGTAAATAACCGCCACGCTTGTTTGGCTAACCGAGCTGTATTGAGATGAGCAACTCTCATCAATCCTAACCCCCCATAAGCTTTAGGTTTGCAAACCTTGTTCCAACCTACTAAATGGATCCTTTTCTTATCCTTAGTCCCTGACCAGAGAAATTTTTTTTGAAGCTGCTCAATTTTGTGATACACCTTGCTAGGAGCTCTGAAGACTGATAGGAAGTAAACGGGTATACTTTGAAGTGAAGCCATAGTTAAAACTACTTTGCCTGCTTGAGATAACATATGTCCTTTCCAACCTGCTAGCTTTTTTTGGATCCTCTCCAGAACTATGTTCCACATTGATCCTTCAAGTTTCCCCGTAAAAAGGGGAAGACCTAAATAGGAGGTGGGAAGGGATGCAATCTGACATTCCATGATCCTTGCTATGCTATTTTGCCTAGGAATGGGGGTATTGATGAAATAAATTTTGCTCTTATCAAAATTCACTTTTTGTCTAGACGTTTCTTCATACATTTTGAGAATATTTTTAATCCTTCTTGCCTCAACCACAGAATCCAAAGTCAGTAGCAATGTATCATCAACAAATTGCTTGTGTCATCGAGGTAGTTTGTGACGTGGCCTTGATACTTGATATGATTCCAGCTACCGTTGCTGCCTTAATGGTTCTTCCCAAGGCCTCAACTACAATGATTAACAACATAGGACATATGGTATCTCCTTGTATTAGACCACATTTGCTTTGAAAAAAACCTGCAGTAGACCCATTAACCAAAACTGAAAAACAAGGCTTAGAAATACACTCTCTTATTAACTTGACCCATTTCATGTTGAAGCCAAATTTTAATAAAACTGCCTCTAGGAATTCCCAATTTATCCTGTCATAAGCTTTGTTCATGTCTAACTTTAAATCCATGACTACTTTTTTGGTCTGAGCAGCTGTATGAAGAGCCTCATGAACAGTAATAACTCCATCTAAGATTGATCTTCCTTGTACAGAACTTCCTTGACTTTGATCAATGATAACCGGTAGAACTTTCTTCAAATGGTTGGCTAAAAATTTGGACATAATTTTATGGGATATATTACATAGGCTAACCGGCCTAAAGTCAGCCATAGTCTTGGGGTTGGGGCCTTTATGGATCATAGCAATGAAAGTTGAATTGAAACCCCTTGGAATATGATTTGAACTTTGGAACTCCTTGATTGTAGCAATAACTTTTGCTCCAACAATATCCCAACAAACTTGGAAAAACCATGGTGAAAACCCATCCGACCCAGGAGCTTTATCAAGATCCATGTTAAACAAAGCCTCCTTGATCTCTTCATCTAAAAAAATTGCTGTAAGAGACTTGTTAATCATTTCATCAATGAGTTGTGGAATGAATTGAAGGAGAGAGTCCTTTGCTTGGGAATTATAGGCCCGTTCTTCACCCAATAATGAACTAAAAAAATTAACAGCCTCGTCCCTGATCTCCTGAATGTTTTGAGTTGAGGATCCATCCACCTTAGTTAAATTTCTAATATTATTGTTGCTTCTATTGCTAAATGTGGTAACATGGAAAATTTTTGAATTAGAGTCCCATTCCTTTAGCCATAATGCCCTTGATTTCTACCTCCAATACATCTCTTCACAAGCTAAAATATTATAAAACTCACAAAGGGTTTCCTTCTCTTCAGTCATTGTCACCTCATCATAGGTTCCATTTTGGATTTTGCTTTCTATTATTCTCATTTTTTCCCCCACTGCTCTATTATTCTCAAAAATATTTCCAAAGACTTCTTTATTCCATATTCTAAGGTTGTTTTTCACCATCTTAAGTTTTTGAGATAGTTTGAAGGAAGCACTTCCCTAGATAGGCTGTTGCCACCATTCATCTGTTCGTTTCTTGAAGTCCGGATGTTTAACCCAAATTGATAGAAATCTGAATGGCTTTTTAAAGGAGTTAGCCTAAAATGCCTCCCATAGAATAAGATTATGGTCTGAAGTGCATTTAGGAAGGGCTTGTAACGCTGAATCACCAAACATTGTTGTAGCTTCCTTGGATAAAAAAAACCTATCCAACCTTTCTTGAATCAGCTGACTTCCTATCCTCTTGTTACTCCATGTAAATTTGGCTCCTTTTAGTCTTACATCCATCAATTCATTTGTGTTAATGAATTCATTGAAGTCCTCCATGCTCCTTGAGGGTAACCCAGATCCTCCCTTCTTATCAGATGGGTAAATGGGGGTATTTAAATCTCCTCCAATCACCCAAGGAATGTCTTCAAAAGCTTGGCTTAAATGCCCCCAAAACTCCCACAATTTAGACCGCCCTTGGACAGAGGTGGGGGCATAAACATTTGACATAATCCAATTCTTATTAGTATCAAAATCATGAAATAATACACTTAAGACTCTTTCATTTTCCTAAATAATACTTCCTTCTATTTTAATAGGATCCCATAAAATCATGAGGCCCCCAGATGCTCCTCTCGCCTGTTGAAAGGTCACTTCCCCTTGCTTCCAAATCCTTCTAGCTATAAGTGCTGATTGTGCCACATTTTTTTTGGTTTCTTGAAGAAAAATGATAGTAGTATTCCAATCCTTCCTTATAGACTTCACCATCCTTTGTTTTGGTGGGCCATTTAGGCCTCTCACATTCCATGAGAGAACATTCATTTAGACTGTTTGATATTTTTTCCCTGCCCCCTTCCCTGATCTAAAGGGGGTTTGTCAATTTTTCTATTATCCTGGCTAGGAATAGCTTGCTGTAACAATGTTCTTTGCTTTTCGTTTGTAATTTCTTCATTGATTCTCATTCTATAGTGCTCTGTTGTAGATATTCTCCCTTTCTTTCTTTCACTTCCATAATCTATCGAAATCTTGGTAGTGGTTCTAGTCTATTTTGGACTAAAATGAAGGGGCATATACTGTGATAGTCTAGGGCTTGAACCTTCTTCCTCATTTTGGGGGTTTTCAATTCCCTCTTCATCCTCAGCCTTGTTTTGGTTTATTACATACCTTATGTTTTTTGCCTCCCTCATTATTTTGTTTTCCTTTCTCCTGGATTTTTGCCAGTTCTGTGTTGGCTTGGTTAGCTTGGTTGTTCTTAACTTGTCTGTATCCTTCCAAGTTAAGACGCGGTCCTTGAAACTTTGGTATCCCCATCCCATTAGATTTCCCCAAAAAATATTCACTTGTGGCTTCCTTGTTTGTAGTTATTGTCAGACATTGGGCTTGAAGGTGGCCCTGGGTTTTGCACACGCTACAAAATGTTGGCTTGTTCTCATACTCCACAGGCTGAATCCTTAGAAACTCTCCATATGCTAGTTCCACCCGAGAAGGTAGATCAGAATCCAAGTTTGCATTTACACAGATCCTAGCATGCGTCAGTCTAGTCCTTGCCTGGGTTGAATGGTCTATTGCCACGAGCTCTCCTATCGTCTTTGCTATGCCACTAAGCCAGTACTCATTAACGAATTGGGCTGGGAGGTTTGGTAAATGGAACCAAATGGGTGCTATATTAATGTTCTCCTTCTTAGGGTTGAAATCCTCCCCCCACTTCCTTAGAAAGAGGCTACACCTTCCTAGAAACCAGGGTCCTCCTATCAAGATGTGCTCTGCATCATCTTTGTTGTTGAGTCTTATCATAAAAAAACCTCTTGACATGGCTACAATTTCTAAGCTTCCTGAAGTTTTCCACTTTACCGCAGCCCATGAGCGAATAGTCTCAATGTCCGACCTTCCTCCCAAAAAATTGCCAACTAAGGATGATGCCTCCATATCCAAGAATCTTTCCATAATATCCACTGGTGCAGTTAACCTATTATTTTTTGGTATTAGGGGTGGTAGTTCATTGAATGGCTCCTTCTTTTTCCATTTCAACATTTCCAAAAAGGTTGGGCCCTTGTTGCCAGCTCCCAAACCCCAGTGGGACCCTTTGTCTGAGGATTTATCTGGAGGATCTGTACCTTTAGCCTTTTTGAACTGAGCTGACAAGGAATCCTTTTCCTTTCCAGCTACAGCATTCTGCCCTACCTCTGGATCTTTTCCTCCCGTTGGTTCAAAATTCTTGCCTGCGATTTTTGCTCCTCCTCCGCTTCCTCCATAGCTCCTCATCTCAGCTCCTTGATCTATTTAAATATTTGATTTTTGTGTAAATTAAAAAAAATTATGAAAATAAATAAATTAATAATAAGTCAATTAAGTTGAATGTTGACTTGGAGGGGATAAATTGTAAGATATGTGACTATTATTATTAATTTACAAAGTTAATGAGATACTTCTAAGAAAACAAAAATATAGTAAAGATAGTATAAATATTTGGTTTTCTTAATAAATTTTGTGGTTACATTAATGCCAAGTTAACATAAATTTTAAAATATTAGTGATAATCAGTTTTTAATATAAATTTATAAATATTACTGTCAAGAGTAGGAAATTGGATGATTCGTAATTAAAGGGATATATAATTTGAATTTTATTTTATCCAATAGTTAAAATTTTTATGCAGAGAAATATATAATTTGAAGTATATAGCTTCTTTATCTTAAGTTGGAGAAGTGTAAATAAATTCAAATATGAAGTTGAAAATTATAAAAAAAAATATTTTCACATGTTGGTATAGATAACAATTTTATACAAATACAAAAGATTATAAAAAAAATTGAAAGAGTCTACAATATTTTTGTTAAAGGAAAAAGTGATAAAGTATAAACTAAGAAAAACAATTTTATACAAATACAAACGATTATAAAAAAAATTGAAAGAGTCTACAATATTTTTGTTAAAGAAAAAAGTGATAAAGTATAAACTAAGAAAATAAAAATGTTATCAAAAATATTATGTCAACTTTGACATATTTAATTAAAGTAAAATATATAGATGTATGTGTATTATAATATTTGAAGAATATTTCTATCCAAACTTCTCATTTTGCTGAAGCCAAGTTCTCCTTCAAGGGCTACTATTGGTAGAAACACTTAAATATTAGAAAATAATTGTAGAAGGGGAATATTTAAATCTAGTAAATATTGTCAATTATATTAGCAAGCCTCACTGGAGTATTTCAAATATTCTAGCAGAGGTGTTTAGAATCATGAAATCAAGAGAGGAGTTCAAATTTCAGCATATTTATCGAGAAGACAATAAGGTGACGGATTTTATGGACAAATTGGATCTTTCTCAACAAGGCCTGAGGGTTTGGTTGGATAATTTCCCCCAAGACCTTGAATCTCTTGTTTTCGATGATCACATCTAGATGCAGTTTTTGCGTGAGGCTTGGTATGGGAGTTCACTCTATGGACTCTTTGCTAGATGTTTTATTTTATGCTTTATTGGGTGGGCCATCTTAATTTGTGATATTCACAAGTCCCCTAACATATTTTATTTGACTATCATTGATTGGGTCTATTTGTGTGGATGATTGGTCAAAAATTTCTTGGTCTCGATCTCGATGGTGTCCTCATTGTATGCTCTTCTTGCGATATGGTGATGTTTCTGCTCTTATGGTGATGTGGTGATGTTTTTATCTATTATGGAGTAAATGCATTTTGCTCTTCTAGGTACATTATAGGTTGTGGTCTCCTTTGTCAACGAGATTCAGGACGTGGTTAACAAGCAGATGGATATGGCAACCCCGAACTAGATGTGCTATGGTATTATTTTAGCAATTGATATCAGGTTATATTTTATGTTGGTTGTATGGGGCTCTCTCTGTTTTGTTTTTCTGAGAGAGGCCTAGTTCCTTTAGTTGTTCTTACCTGAATTTTATGGTATGTTGTTTGTATAGGGTCCTCTCTATTTTACCTTATTAAGGGTGGCCTATTATTCATGCCCCTTGGATGGTTTTTATTTAGTGTTGTAGTTTAGTGCATTCTCATGCCCTATATCAGCCTATTGTAATAGGTTTGGGGATCTCAAAACCCCTTCATTTACCAAAAAAAAATATATATATTAGAAATACTCATAAAAAAAGAAAAGCTTAGTATCAATATGGTGTGAATATATTTAAAAAGTGAGTAATTTATAAATATATTTATAAATATTTATCTAAAATTCAATACTTCATACAAGAGAAGATAATAAAGAAAGTTGAAAAATATTTTAGAGATAGAAATAAATTTTATAATGTGATAGCTTGATCTAATGGTCATTAGAACAACATGGCTATTGCTCAATGATATGCATTTTACTATTATTCTATTGTTCAAATCTAAATGTTGTCTAGTAATTAATATTATTTTATGATTTCCATATATTGTCTATTGAGGATTGGGAGAGGAGATGAATATTAAATCAAAGAGTTAGGATGATGAGGACTATTGCTCAATGGTATGCATTTTAATATTATTATGTTTTTAAAATTTAAATGTTGTCTAGTAATTAGTATTTTTTATTTTGATTTCCATATGTGGTCTATTGAAGATCAAGAGAGGAGATGCGTATTAAATCAAAGAATGAGGATGTGGAGAACTAAATTATAGAAGAGAAATGTAAAGATCAAGGTGGAAGAGGTGGTGATTATGACAATTGTGATATATATATATATATATATATATATATATATATATATATATATATATATATATATATATATATATATATATATATATATAAATGGTGAAAACATGGGCTTTTAGAAGGGTCCCAACCCTTTTACATAGGGCAAAGAAATTTTCAGTAGGGTCAAAATCCCAAGGCTGAAAATATACAACTAAAGAGAAAGATTAGATCAAAGAACAACATTGAAACCAATACAAGAGGTCAACAATAAAATATTATAAATAGAACAATAGAGCGTAATGAGAAACTAAATATACATATGTATGTATGTATGTATTTGCATATACTAGAGGAATCAATAACTTATTACATTTTTCAATGCTTATTTGTGGGTTTGAATCCCACTCCTTGTTGCCACTATAACCTCTAGTTGTGTTGGGTAAACTTGTTAATGTAGTTGACATAGCTAGCACAACATGATTTTCTGTTCTACGAGGCCCAAGGGATTTGTGTGAAATATATATTGATATATTTAAAAAAAAAATTGTTAATACTAATTTTAATAATAATACATAAATATAAGAAATAATTAGTATCTATTGAGATTTTAATAATCATCACACTTAAAAAAAATTCTAATAATTATGTTTACTTTAAATTAAATTATAATAAAAAAATAATTTAAATCTATAATGTTTTTAAGTTTTTAAATTAAAATAAATTGATTATCTCATATCTATAGCATCCATTCTCTACAAGATACGTTTTATACTAAAATGATGCATGAAATAAGTGTTCCATTGGTGTTAATATTTGATGTTATATTGGAATTACCACTATTTTTTCGCTATGCTAGAGAATGAATTACATAATGATATCATCATATCATCATACCATCACTATAATACTATTGTTTTAAAATTATATTCATGATTTTTTTTAGAATAACTAAATTCTAACACATGTTAAAATAAGAACAATCAACACAATATATAATTCTAAAATAAAATCCTCAATTAATATCTTTACCATGATCTATCTTAAAAAAGCATAATTTTTCTACTTTGCTTTCCAACCATACTTTAAATTCTTTGAAATTCACAAAGGTCTAATGTTTGGATGTGACGGCATAAATTGGACCTCAAAAGTCTATAGAAGAATGAAAATTACATATTGACCACTTAAAAAGGTGAAAGATAAATTTTATAATAATTAAAGCCCCCTCCCTATGGGAGTGGGGGGGGGTCTCTTTGTCAGAATCCAGATATGCCATTCTTGTAGTTTTTTTTGGTGAGATTTGGTTTAGTTGTTGTTGTTTTGATTGAGATCTTGTCTTAGTTAGAGGGTATGAGGAGTAGGCATGGTGGGTGGGTTTGGCCCTGGTGATGCTTTATTTCCTATTATGTTTTTACTAGAAGCTTTCTTAGTGGGGCACTTGGTGGTTTTTACCAAGTTTTAGTTTTATCCATATAATGGTGTGTTTTTGTTCAGATTTGGTAGTTTTTTCTTGCAAATATCGGTATTTGTGGTGGCTAGCTAGGTTGTAGCTTATTTAGGGGGGTTTTTGTTTCCCAAATTTAACTTTGACCAAGAATTGTCTCTTTAATCTTCTTTTTAGTATGCCTATATTTACCCTATGGAGTGGGCCTTTTGGTTTATTTTGGATCTCCTAGATCCTAGTCTATTTTAGGTTTGGGGAGCCTTCCAAAAACCTATTGTCCTCTTCTTGAAGTCTAATCCATTTTTTCAAGGTTTTGTGAGTATTTCAAAACCCTATTATTTTAGGTTGTGGGAACCTTCCAAAATACTAGGTCCTCTACTAGAGGCTTGATCCATTTGTCCAAGTTTTTGGATGCCTTTCAAAACCCTATTCTAAGATTTAGGGAGCCTTTCAAAACCCTATTCTAAGATTTAGGGAGCCTTTCAAAACCCTATTATGGTTATAGGAACCTATCAAAATCTTGATGTGAAGGTTCAGAGAGCCTTTTAAAACCCTGCTTTTTGGTTTAGGGTACCTTCCTAAACCTTGAGGTTCTCTTTGGACAAGTTCTTATGTTGTCTAGATTTATTTTGAGTGTCCTTGGTTTGAAATTTTTGCTTCTTTTCTTGGGCAGGAAGATCTATCTTGGATCCCCTAATGTTGCAGGGTTTTGGATGTTGTTATTTGTACCTAATGGTTTTTTCCCTATTCGTTGCTTTCTATATAGCAAAAATTTACTATTGGTTGGTTTCGTGTTGCAAGAAATTTGGATTCAAACCTTTGTATTTTTGGACTTTTATTGGAATTGCATGATGGCTATCTGGAGGATTTAATTTTTAAATTACCATCATATGACTTGGTTGGCTATCCCTTTTTTTATATTTTCTTCTCCCATGGTGGCTTGGGTGGGAAGATCCTTTCAGTATGATTTTATTCGTTGAAATTTAGGTAGGAATATTTTTTCTTTTGGATATGTAGGATCATCTTCAAATGTTTGGTCTTTCTCTACTAAATGCTAGATCAATTTTTTGAATGCAAATATTCATTTCCTATCTTATATGGGAAACTATAAGTGTATTTTTTGTTAGTTGTGTTGGGTTATGAGACTTACTGGTTTTATGAGGAACCTCTAGATTCTTCCTTGGCTATCTAGTGCTCCATTTGTTGTAACTAAGGTTCTTGCGGTTCCTTCAAAACCCCCTTTTTAATACTACACCAAAAAAATATATTTATCACTTGCATAAGATCACTTTTCCATTGGTCATATTTTTCCCTATCGATAAACTATAAAGCAACACATCTAAATTTACCCTGAAGGAAGAAATCCTTGTGATGTTTACCCAATATAAAATCCTTCTACACTCCCCTCGGTGGATTAATAAGTAGAACATAATTAACCATAAAAAGGATGACTCATATTCCTCAAAGATAAAATATTAGTGTTTCCAAATTCCTAATACCATATCTTACTACTATATTTTGTATTATACAAAATAGCAATAAGACGTTATTTCTTTTGGAAAAGATGAGCCTCAATATATATTTCATCTACTCATCACAATATCATAAAGAGACTATCTTGAAGTCAATGCAAATTTATTTTACAAGCCATAAATCTCACCAAGAGTCCACCCTTTTTGTTGGTATGATAGATATAAATAATGGAAATAGGATTAAGTCTAACTTTTGGGATGTGAAGAATTTATACAAAAGCAGTTTAGACAATAACCACATCACCATGACCAAAATCTCATATAATGAGTCTACACTAATAACAACCCTCTCCTCACTATGATACCCACTTAAATAGAAAATTAATATTTTATAGACAAAAGGACAATGTTTAGTCATATGTTTTATAGACACATAATTTATAATCTACTACTTAGAATGAGAAGTAAGCCAATATGTATAATACAAAAGTAACATGTACATGAGAAGTATCAACTTTATCTTCTTGATCGATGAAAAAGAATTTTTCACATTCAATTTTATTGGTAGATTCTTTAATTTTAGTTATTCTACTCCACAAAATTTTATGTATTTCCCTTCCTTCTTATAATATACATAAATTATTAATTTTATGTACTGATTTGAATTCTTCATATCACTTGATTTTGGATTTTTTACTTATTATTTTAAATATTTTGGAGTATCTTTGGGATTCCCTTGAATTGTTGATAGATATTTTTCTCTATATATCAATGTCACCTAATTGTGAACAAGACAAGTAAACAACACAGAAGGGTTTGGTTCTAGTTATCACATGCATCATTTTAGAATGTGAGAATAATATTATATGGTAAAAAATATTATTTTTGATGATTATTATATACTCAATACTACCCTTTAATTTCCATACTATAAAAAGAAATATATATATTTTTAATTTACATGGTGGAATCGGTAGCCACTATGAATTCAGGCCGACTATTTGGATTTTATGGCCATCACAATATTGTGCATTATCTACATTAGAGGCCACCACACAAATATTCATGTCAATGTCATATCACTTGATTTTGGATTTTTTACTTATTATTTTAAATATTTTGGAGTATCTTTGGGATTCCCTTGAATTGTTGATAGATACTTTTCTCTATATATCAATGTCACCTAATTGTAAACAAGACAAGTAAACAACATAGAAGGGTTTGGTTCTAGTTATCACATGCATCATTTTAGAATGTGAGAATAATATTATATGGTAACAAATATTATTGTTGATGATTATTATATACTCAATACTACCCTTTAATTTCCATACTATAATTTTATTTTTATTTTTTAAATTTACATGGTGGAATCAGTAGCCGCCACGAATTTAGGCTGACTGTTTGGATTTTATGGCCATCACAATATTGTGCATTATCTGCATTAGAGGCCACCACACAAATATTCATGCAGTACACCCTTATAACCACTATGCCACAATAATTATAAACCTTCTATGCCACTAAAAGCACTAGGAAAGGGACAAGCATTCACTTCAACAAGGCCTGAGATTTGAACCTTGGACCTCCGCCCCCTTTACGGGGTTTGCTCAAACCAATTGGTCTAAACCTCAGATATTCCTATAAAAGAAATATTAACCTAATTGATTTATTTTAAATAATTGATATACTCTAGAATAATTTTAATATCCACTAGATTTACAACTAAAAAACATTGATTTGTGTCTACTGACTTGCATGGTGTTTAACTTTCCAAAGATTTCTAATAACTGATGCTAAATCTTGATAATGTATTTCTATTCTCATGCATATATACTTATTTCATGTGGTAATGCATAGGGTTTTGTTACACTTTTAGTCATTTTATACCATAGCAACTTATTTTTTCAATTCAAGTGTTTTTTTGAAGATACCTCCATTTGAAATTTTAAAAGGATGTTAATTGATGGATTGAATATTTTTGAATGCATATTATCACTAATATTTCAAAAAATATTTTTCATTTTAAAGGTATATTTTTTCTAAGGTAGGACAATTGCTCAAATATGAAGATAGTGAAAGGTTATGTTGTGCTAGACATTTAATGTAGATAGAAATGATTTTTTATAGTAAACTTTATCTATTAACTACATAACTAAATGAAGGTGGCAATTGTTTTATTACCTTATTTTTATGAATAGTTTGTAATAAATTTTAAAATTTTGTCACAACAAAATGCTAGATTTTTGTGTTGCACTAATGGCATTGGGATGCTAATTTACATATGTATTTATTTTTATTATAGGAGATGAATGAATGTGACATGTTTGTTTTCACCCATATTTTTTTGTTTTTAATGTAAAATTTATATTTCTCAATGAAGGGATTCAAGGTATTTTTAAAATACATAGTTATAGGGATAAATAATAAAAAATATAATAACTCAATAAATAATATAAAATTTATAAGAATAAAATTTATACAAATAGATTAACATTTTGAGACATTAACCATGTGGAAATTTTCACATAGAACCTTTCTTATTGGCCTCTAAAGTTTTAGAAATTTAATATAAATGTTGAAGTGAACCCTCACTAATACAAATAAATCCTACTAGAAGAAAGAACTTTGATTAAGGTTGCTACCAAGGACCAAGCAAAATGAGGGGTCCAAATATTCCATCTACATGTTAGGTAGATGATGCTATAAGAAAATTAACAATGCTAGTAAGAAGAAGCATATGCCAAAGGCTATTGACAAGCTTGATTAACCACCTAGATATTGCATGTGAAAAATATGATCCTTTTTGGTGGTAACTAAGACATGCCCTACCACAAAAAAGACACTAGAGTCTTTCCAATGGTAAAAAAATAGGTTTTGCTATAGATAGGGCTTCTACCTTATTTATGGCCTTAGACCCTTTCCTCATTCAGAAGAAGGGGCCTAAAAACCAAAATGATCTCTTTGGGAAATTGGGATTCAAAGAGACATATATATTGGGTTTCTTCCAAAATGGTACTAGTAGCATTCCCACAAATAAAATATCAATAATGAGAGAGGAAAATAAGATGAGGTGCAATGGTATTTAATATAGTAATTTTGTCAAGTCTTGCCCAACTGCATCAAGATCTCCATAATTTTCATGGAAAAATGTAAAAGGGGTTAGGGTGGATAAACCAAGCAAGGAAAATAGCTTATGGTACATAAATATATAGTATATTTGATTAAGAGGCAACCCTAAAGCATCATCAATTAATCAAGATATGAAAAAACAAAAAAAATATTGTCCAAAAAGTAACAACCAGGTTCCCAAGATCAACCTCAAGATAGAAGACATACCAAAAGTCTTGTAACTTGGGGAAAGAAGTGACATTATAAGGTTAAATAGGAAATCCTGAAAGAAACTAAAAGGTATACCACACAAAGATACTTGGCCACTAGGAATAAATGTTAAGGAATAACTAACATAGGTAACCACTAGTTTTGGCAAACAATTCAAGTAGAGCAAACATCTAATAACCATGATGAATATAAAGGTAGATGCTACGCCATCCTAAAATCTAGTAGAAAGGCTCCCTGACAATGTCACCCTAGCTCAAAATCCCACATGGGGGTAGGAAAGGTACCATCAATAATGACTCAAAATGACCTCATCCTACTTGATGACATTTACAATTATTAGATTCCAAATCAACTTTGCATATTCCATAAATAAATGCAATTCACCACCTCTAACATAACTAACGAAAGCAAACCAACTTTCCCACTTAAGATATTATTGGAGAGAATTTTTAATTTTTAATTTGGATTCATTCTATAAGTAACCTATTTTATATATTAATTAGAAAATAAGAAAAAATAAAATACTTCCATGTGCCTAGTGTTTTTCCCAAGAGAATTTTTTCACTTATCTTCTCTTGTGTAGCGATCTAGACTTAGAACTCAAGTCATTCTATGTGTAGAACCCTTTCATCCATTTTATTGTAGCACATGAAATTTATTGATTTTTTAGCATATATATAATATTTGTGGCTATTTATTTCTACTCAATTATTTGTATGTATGCAAGTTTACTCAAGAACCTCATAACTAGTATCTATCCCTTATTTGTGTAGTCTTCATAAGATATAGTTTCATGTTGGAGCAAGATGTGTTCACATTCCTGAAATGATTGGCTCTTGTTTTCAATAATCCCATTGCATGGAGGACCTTATCCCTTGTAACATAACCACCATTTAGACTAGTCTATATAGGGTTTTTCTACTTTCCTTTATTACTTTATTTACTATGTTTCTCTCTTTCCTTTCTCTTGTAAACTTGGTAGTCTATGCTATAGTAGCAAAGAAGTGCATAAAGAATAAATATAGACAAAGAGTCATCCTTGGTAATTCCTAAAGTCACATCCCATGCTCAATAAACTTCTTGGATTGTATGCCCCATGCATTGCATAGGAACCAAACGCACCCGATAATCACAATAGGTGCTAACCAGGTAAGGGCATGGGCTAGAATTAGATATGGTCCTTGATAATTCTTATAGCATGCCTAATGGGACCAACCATATCAAAAGAGCTTAATCTAAGATTCTAATGAAGTTCTCAATTTGTTTCTTGGTGAAGAACTGAAAGCATTCACTTGGTTACTCCATATGAGAATGAATAATCATAAAATCCATCTAAAAAAAAAATAAATTGGGACTTTGATAAAGGTTCTAGTATATCAACTTGAGGAATAAGTATCATATTTACCTAGAAACTCCACCATCCATTGAACCCATGATGTGACAATTTCACTATCTAAAAGAGAAGCTAGAGATTCATGAACCTAAAATTTAGGAACAAAAAATATGGTTGCATCCTATAGAAATAATTAATGATGACCTCCAATGTGGAACAATGGAGGCCCATTGCAACCACCAAAACCACTGGTAACATGGGGTGAAATTTTTTTGTTGGCCTTAAAGTTCTTACCACTTTTCAATAAGGTAACATTCTAGTGTCAGTTGAAAGTGTTGGAAATGTGTTGAATATTTTTCATATTAATATATTTGGGTTAATATATTTGAACCCATTGATTATTATATTTGGGTTAATATGTTTGAACCCATTGATTATTATATCTAGGTTAATATATTTGAACCAATAATATATTTAAACCTGGGTTTTATGACCATGATATTGTAAAATCCCTTATTGTCTTGTTGGTATATAAAGCGACACTTGCATGAGGATTTGTGGATGTGAGAGACTGTATGGTGAATTTTTGGACACCCCTCAAAAGGGGGGGAACACAATGTGTAGTGAGGTGTGTGACTATGTATGTAAATATTTTTTGGACAAAATAAAAAGCCTGGTTTAATTCTCCATGGATGTAGCCCATATTGGGTGAACCACATAAAACTGTGTCTCTCTTGTATTGTGTTATTATTTTGTATTTTATTTCTATATTTAATTATTGCTCGTGTTTTATTATTTAATCCTAACAACTGGTATCAAAGCGAGGTTAGGATTTTATTTACTTGAAAGGAGGGTTTCCTAGTTTGAGTGGGAGCAATGGTAGAAGAAGGTAAGTTTAGGGTTGAGAAGTTTAATGGCTAAAATTATTAGCTATGGTAGTGGTGGAGTTGGTGAGCTACAATAGCAGTGGAGCTGGTGTGCTCTGATAGTAGTGGAGTTGGTGTTCTCTAGTAGCAGTGGATCTGGTGTGCTCCAACAATAGTAGAGTTGTTGTGCTCTAGCAGTGGTGGTACTATGCTCCAATAGCAGTGGAGCTGGTGTACTCTAGTAGTGGTGGAGCTGGTGTGCTCCAACAACAGTGGAGCTAGTGTTCTCTAGTAGTGATGGATCCAGTGTGCTCCAATAGTGATGGATCCATTGAGATCCAGTAGTGGTGGATCCAATGAGCTCTGATAGTAGTGGATCCGATGAGCTATGATAGTGATGGATCTGATGATCTTAGAAAATGGTAGATTCGGTGAGCTCTGGGAGAGTTTAAGACTAGAAATGCTTATTGTAGTGGTTTTATTACAAATTTACTAAAAATATTTGAGATGGTTTATTGGTTGTACCACAATATTTTGGGAAACTATTTACTACTATAACTAGTGTAACTTATACCTAAAGAAGCTACTATAACTGGTGTAGTTGTTTCCAAAAGAGACTTGTGTGGATGCTAGTGGTGGTTTTCTGGTGTAATATGCTCAAAGTTAGCTCTAGCAATATTTGCAATTTTTTTTAAAGTGTTTTTTTGGACTACTTTGTTACCTTGATAGTATATGGCTGAGGGTAATCGGTGAAGATAATAGATTTAGATATTGCACATGTAGTGGTAGTAGTTAGAAAATATATTTCCAAATTGATAGTTGACAATAGCAATTTTTAGATCCTATGGAAAGTATTCAAGTTGGAGATTGTCGAAAATGTGTTGAATATTTTTTATGTTAATATATTTGGGTTAATATATTTGAACCCACTGATTATTATATTTGGGTTAATATGTTTGAACCCATTGATTATTATATTTGGGTTAATATATTTGAACCCATGGATTATTATATTTGGGTTAATTTGTGGCCATGATATTGTAAAACCTATATAAAGTGACACTTGCATTAGGGTTTGTGGATGTGAGAGACTGTATGGTGAATGTTCGGACACCCCCCTCAAAAGGGGGGAACACAATGTGCAATGAGGTGTGCAACTGTGTATATAAATATTTTTTGGATGGAATAAAAGGCCTGGTTAATTTATCCATGGACATAGCATATATTGGGTGAACCACACAAATTTATGTCTCTCTTGTATTGTGTTATTCTTCCATGTTTAATTTCTGTATTTAATTATTGCTCATGTTTTATTATTTAATTCGAACAAAAAACCAATAAAATGGTCTCATAGGCTAATAGGGACCTAATTCACCCCAATATCCCTCATACCATTTCTCCCTAGAATCCTATTTCCCTACTAGATCTTAGTGCAAATTACCTCTATGCTCCCAAATCAACCATGCAAAGAATCCTAAGCCATAGGGATCAAGGAGCTACAAAACAATGTTAAGGTGCTAACTAATGGCATGATTACACTTAAGCACCAATATAACACTCTCATATTATTGTACCCAAACACGTGTGATGCCTCCTCATTTTTTCTATAATCCTCACTACATAACCTAGTATGGGATATCATGCCTATATAAAATAATTATGTCTACGATCTGTATGCCTAATAGTACTCATATCCTAATATTAGATGTTCTAAATATAACATCACCCATAAATTCACTTATTAAATAGCCCATATTACCTACCACCAACTCACCTCCACCATATTCATACTAGTTACTCAGAACCTTACCTTATGTATTACCCAAACTTTTAAAATTATTCCATCAAAGCAAACATTTGTGGTCAGACTTTACAAAGATCTTGACAAGACAAACAACCAAATAGGTGATGAAGCACAAGTATAGCCTAGTATTATCATCAATATATTGTTATAAGAAGCTAAGCATCATTAAAATTTAATAAAGGAGCTAGTCCAAGAGGTAAGGAGACCTCTAGAATTCATCAAAACTAGTATCACCAAGAAAGCAATTTTGAGCAATCCCAAGTATCCAATCTAAGGTCTAGCTCACATCTAGAGAGCCCCCATAGTTGGAAAGGTATAGGCCCATGTTTTAGAAGTGGTGAAACATTCCTTGGTGGTTCCATGCAAAATTTTGGCCTTGATGGTCAAAATGAGGAATGTCACATATCTCCAAAACTACCCTTTAAGAAAATTCATTATTATGGGAAAGATTTCTAGTCAAATATTTAGCACCCTTGACACATGAAGTATATGGAGGAATGGGGTCTCTACCTAGTATATTATAATCATAGGCATCTTCCTATGGTAATCAAGCATCAAATAGGATAGCAAGACAAGTCGATTAATGAGTTACAATCAAGTGGTAGGTTTTCCATGTTCAAATTTGGTATAAAATGCCTTGCAAGTCTGGGAACTTGTCATCTACAAAATATAGATACTCGTAAACACTTGGCCACAACAAGTCACATGTAAAATATAATGAGTAGGTGGTGGTAGTAGAATTTTGGATCAATCTCGTCTAGACATTATAGGTTCTAATTAAGGGGCCTCATGTGAAGTTATTAACACACAATATGCTAAAATTATGTAATATAGTGTAAATACACAACATTTAGAATAAGGTGGATAGCTTCAAAATGTTGCAAAACCTATCATAAAACAAAAACATATATAGGAGATAAATTAGGTCAAGGCACTTGTGTAAAGAATTTTTTTGAAAAACATACCATAAAATGCATATCTAAGGGACATTTCATAGATTAAGAGACCCATAGTTATTAGAATTACCAAAGAAAATATACATTCTATGAGTAAACACAAGGTAGAATAATAAATAACCATACCTATACTGATGTAGCTATACCAAAGGAATTTCCCATCAACCTACTAGTGGACTAGATGGTTCAAAGAATCTCATGTTATCCTCTCCTAGTGAAGAGGTTGATATAAAAGGATCCCTCTCCAATGCACCCACATGGACTCATAGATATTAGCTTTCTTCAAATATAGATTTCTCCAAAGTTTCCCCATAGAATTTGTGCCCAATAAATAAGGCCTTAGCTTTTGGGTTCCTTGTCTCTTGCAAATAGGATTTCCCCTATGAGTTTTCAAATTGTAGCGAACCCTCACTATAGTCTACAAATATTTTTAAAATAATTATCTTTGATCAAGGTTGCTTCCTTAGACCAAGAAAAATGAGGATTCTAAATTTTTTTACCTATCAAGTAGTTGATACCATAAGAACACTGAAAATTCTAATAATAAAGATCATGTGCTAAAGGATGTCAGCAAGCTCAAATTTAGCCATGGTTTAAGGTAGAATTAACCACGTAGACCATACAAGTGAAGAATATCAACCTTTTCAGTGGTAACTAAGCCAAGCCCCACTATAAGTGATGACACTAGATCCTTTTTTATGGTAAGTAATGGGTTTCAATTGTTGAGAGGGCTTTCACCTTATTTATAGCCCCAGACCCATTTCTCGGTTAGAAAGAGGGGTCTAGAAAACAAAATGACCTCTCTATGAAATTAGGATTCAAAGAGATATGCTTCCTAGATCTATTATAAAATGGTATCAATATCATGCCAAGAGCAAAACCTAAGAAATAAAAAAGAAGAAAAGAAAGAGGACAATGCCTATGATATTCAGGTTGGTAAGCTTGTCAATGCTTGCCTAATCACATTAGGGATCACCTAAAATCCATCAAAAAAGTACAAGAGATTAAAGGGGTTAACCTAGGCAATGAAAATATCTCAAGGTGTATAATATCTCTAGTAGCTTTGATGAAGAGATAGCCCTAAAAAATCATTAATTAATTTAGATATGGAACAATGGAAAAATTATCATCTAGAAAGTAGCAACTAGGTTCCTAGGATCAACCTCAAGAAATAAGATATATTAAAAATATAGTAACTTTGGGAAAGGGTCAACATAATAAGGTAGAACTAGAAAGTAAATAGAACCTAAAAGGTACTCCACATGAAGATACTTTTCCATCGACAGTTAAAATTAAGGACCAACCAATGTGGGTAGCCATAAAATATTGTAAAAACCCAAGGAGAGAAACCAACTAATGACTAAGGTGAAGATGAAGGTAGAGCCTACACTATCCTAAAATCCAATAGAAAGGCCCCAAAACAATGTCACCTAGTCTTGGAATACTATGTGGGGTTAGGAAATATAACATTAATAATGTCTCTAAAATATGTCATCCTCCCTAAAAACCCTTATAGTCATTATACCCCAAATTGACTTTTGGTCTTCTATAAATAAATGCAGCACAACACCTCAAGCGTAGCAGCCTAAAGCAAACCAACTTTCCTTCTAAGGTCGTTCATGGATAGGATTTTGATTTTTGAGCATGGAGTTAGGCTATATGTAGCCAACTTTGTAATTTAGAAAATAGTGAAAAATAAAGTACTTCATTGTGCCTAGTGTCTAGACCAAGAGAAGTTTTATCTCATCTTTTGTTGTATAATAATTTCGACTCAAGCCATGATTCCATCATTTTGCTACCTCAATATGGATACTATATATTTGTAATAACATAGAATGGAAATAATGCTTGACAAAAACACTAAACACTTAATGCATATAATGATAAAGCAACCAAAATATCAAGACAAGGCAATAACAAAATGCATTTATGTACATGAAGAGAGTGAAATAATGATAAATAAAAATGCTAATTAGAGAATTTAATATACCAATGCCTTTTCCTCATGGTTGGTCAATTGTAGTTTATTAGTCTGTGTAATTGTTAGTCAAAAAGTGACTAACTATAGAAAAATAGCTGATGCACTTTTTTGCATATTTTCCAAGAAGACCGAAGTGGCCCATATGCTAAATATCAAAGGAAAAGCAAAATACCTCAAAAAGGAAAAAGTGTCGCGATATCGCGACATGTTGCATTTTCACAGCTAAAAGTAGCAAAAGGGAGCAAGGAGGTAGAAGTGTCGCGATATCGCGACATGTTGCATTTTCATGGCAAAAAGAAAAGGGAAGAGCAAGAAGGAAAAAGTGTTGCGATATCGCGACATGTTGCATTTTCGCGGTCCAAAGCAAAGAGGAAGAGCAAGAAGGAAAAAGTGTCGTGATATCGTGACATGTTGCATTTTTGTGGTCAAAAGCAAAGAAAAGGGGCAAAGAGACAAAAGTGTCGTGATATCGCGACATGTTGCATTTTCGCGGTCCAAAGCAAAGAGGAATAGCAAGAAGGAAAAAGTGTCGCGATATTGCAACAAGTTGTGTTTTCATGGTCAAAAGCAAATAAAAGGGGCAAAGAGACAAAATTGTCATGATATCGCGACATGTTACATTTTAATGGGCAAAAGCAACAAAAGAGAAAAAGGAGGCAGAAGTGTCATGATTTCATGACATGTTGCATTTTCGTAGGGGAAAGCAAAAGGGAAGTGTCGCGATTTCGTGACATGTTGCATTTTCATGATGCAAGAAGAAGAGTCAAGCTGAATACATAGAAGTGTCACGATATCATGACATGTTGCATTTTCACAACTCAAAAATGGGAGGCAAGCAGAGAAATAAGAGTGTTGCGATTTTACGACATGTCCGATTTTTGCCAAGGAAATAGGGTATATTTTTGGCAACTGGGACATGCACTGACACCAGGTGTTGATTTATGAAGAATGGTCAGTTGATTATAACCTGGTAGGTCCGCTAGATGATTGCAAAATAATAGGCTCATCTAAATTTAGCCAGAAGGAAATCTATCCAATCTGCAGGAAATTCGTTGTATATTCTTAAAAACTGCAGATAATTACTTGTAATTGATTGAAGAAATTAAAATTTACATAGTAGAAGATACTCTTTTTAGGGTATAAATAGGAGTGAGTCGACCATGAAAAAGGTCGGCTCTTGGAAATTTACAGACTTGATGTACATGTACTAGATTACAAGTAATAAAATATTTCTTCCTCTAGCTTTTGAAACTTCTGTATGCGAGTGTATGTATCTGGTGTTTTAAATTTTATTCATTCTAAGTTTTATAATGTATCTATTCTGAAATATGGACTATGCATGTATAAACCTTGTTTCTAAAGTTGAGCATTCAAGATATTTACATTTATTTAGACAAACATCTAAAATTCACACTCAGGAATTCATGTTTTCTATAAAAGGATATAAAGAAAACTCTGGAAGTAGTAATCTGCATCATCAATGTTTGTTGTTGTCTAATCTGTACCATGAGAAAATTTCTAGCTTAGGCTATATTTCCCTTATCTCTTGTACCCCATTTTCTCTAAAAAACTCAAAGGAACCAGCCTTCTCTGGAGATTAGACAGATGAGCTCAAGCAAAATTTGTCTATTCAATGTTGGCAAAGTCTAAGGCGCAACACTATTAACCGAAGGCAGATTTTGTTCCAACAATTTTTGGCATGCTTGGTGGGACCAGAAATCCCATAGTATTGTATAAGTTTTGGTGTTTTACTTAAGAGCCTTTTGTTTGAAAATTCTCAAGAAAAACTACCTGGTGACTCCATTGCAATTTAGACCATAAAAGAAAGACCTTGCCTAAAATCCTTCTAGTTATATAGCCATATGATAACTAGATCCTGAGCTAAAAACTTTGAAGAACCCATTGAGTTCTTTGAACTACATCTCGAAAGCCTAAAGGCACACCCTGTGCTAGTCACATGATCAAATCCGCCCGACACCATTAGCACCTCTTTAAAACCTATTGTAGGGGCATTTGCAAGCAATCCTATAGTAGTTGCAACTCCTTTAGCAATCATGGCAGCCGCCCATGCCCCAGCGCATCTTGTGTGGAATAAAATTGGTCCTTTAAACTTAGGACCACAAAACCAAATTCCACAATCTGCACTAAAAGCATTGCCAACCTTTGTCGAAACAGGAAAGACAACAGATGAACACTGTCTAGATGTATCATCACTAGCATCTATTTACAATATCACTCAGGAAGATGTAATGGTCAGATTGCTAGTTATATCTTTGAAGGGAAAGATGCTCTATTGGTACAGAGTGCTCCCTTCTGGATCCATTACTTCTTGGGCAGTGCTTGCCAATCGTCTGGTCGATGAATTTAACATACATGCAGATCCTTTCACATTGCTGAATCAATTCATTATCATTGAGAGGCATCCACGAGAAGAAATCTAGGATTTCAACATTAGATTTACAAGAACTCGTGATAGAGTACCACAAGGCCTAAAACCCATGGAAGAACAAGCTATATGCTATTATCTAAGGGCTTTTGATTTAGATCTCAGTATGATAATAAGGCAATCCCGTGTAACAACTTTGCCTAGGATCTATCTAGAGGCAGCAAAGGGCGAAGCCGATCTCATCACTACAAAAAGATATCCATCAAAGAGTCTATTGCCAATTGTACCAAAGCTTTCCCAAGTGGCAATTTCTAAACTGCCTGTACCCCCATCAATGCAGGCTCTCCCAGCTATATCTGCACCTCCCACATTCCTTACATTACCAGCCACACCCCTTGCATCGGCTCCCCCCAATGATCAATTCACAACCATAATTGATACAATGAAGACATTGTCGAATGAAATGGCATCCATGAAAAAGAGGGAAGCTGAACGGAATATCCAAGCAAGGAGATTTCCACAGATACAGAAATATGGCACCTCAACGAGTGGTAGAGGGCAAGATAGAAAAAATGTGGTGTATGCGAATGAGACAGGAGATAATGCAGAACCCACTAATTCTGATTACTGGTGTACCACTAGCAATGATCCTCATGGAGAAGATTCATGCATGATTCATCAACATCATGTGCAAGCAGTTATAAATGAAAGAGCCAAAGAAAATGGCAAGGGATAGGTTAAAATAATTAGAGAAGTCCACCACAATTTGGCAATGCCATATGTGGAACAAGTCTCAGTCTTGACAAAATTAGGAAAAAAGTCATTACAAGTCGACCCTAAGGAACTCCAACCACTAGGTTTTCCTCTTGCCCCCAGGGCGACTCCACAGAAAAACCAGTCTAATGAGAAAGGACATTATGATCCTCCTTAAAATTTTGTGACTATACCAAGAAAGGAATTTCCTCCTAGAAAAGGGAGTGAGACTCAGGAGCAAGCAAAGGAAAGACTCAGATTTCCTTCATTGACGAAAAGACAACGAACAGAAGCCACGCAGGTCTATAGGGACAGATATGATGCATCAACTAGTGGAAGGGAAAGAAGTACTGAAGGATCCCTAACTACAACCTTATCATTCAATATTGCAGAAGAAATGAAGAGGACTCCTTCCAAAATAAGCATGTATGATGCACTGCAAATACCTGGTCAGATCGACCTCCTCCAAGAAATCTTAAATTTAAAGAATGATACCTCTTCCTCAAATATATACAATCAAATGTTGTGTCAACCTCTGGGAAAAACAAACCACCCCCATTCTATCTATCCTTGCAAATGGAGGGGTGGCTAGTTCACACTTGCATGATTGATTCAGGGGTTGCAACTACGGTAATGTTGAAAGCCATATGTGACATAATGGGGATGGAATATACTTGAAGTCATCCTGGTGTGTTGCAATTAGATGGTACTCTAGTAAAAACTATCAGGGTGATCAAAGATATCCCTATTCAGCTCCATAGAATGCCAGGAGTAGTTGCCATACAAGAAGTAGTTGTTGTAGACTTAGAACCATATTTCGGTATGTGTTTATCCAGAGAGTTCATATCCAAAATGGGCAATTATCTGTCTCTAGATTATTCTCATATGGAGGTACCTTTCAAAGGTAAAATATTCAAGATCTACAATGAAAAACCATCTACTTTTACATGGAAATGCTAGAGGAAACAACTACCGTAAACATGATGTCCAAAGAATTGGAAAACATTGATCTAATGGAAGAAACCATGGAGGAACTCCAGTCTAAAGATCAGTTTTTGATGGAGAATTTCAACGCTATGGTAGAGACAGAAATAGGAATCTATTCCATTGAAAAACCAAAAAAATCTTCCTGTTGTTGTCCCTAAAATAGGTGATTCGGCTAACGAGTTATGGAAATTGTACTTTGATGGTTCAAGGTCCAAAAATGGAGCAGAAGTTGGAATTATTATGATTTCACCTACTAGAAAAGAAAAGGTCTTTTCATATAGGTTGACGTGGAGTTGCACCAATAACATGGCTGAATATGAAGCCTTGTGTCTGGGACTTAGGAAAGCTAAAAAATTGGGCACAAAGTAGTTGCTGATCTATGAAGATTCAGAGCTGATCATTAAACAGGTTACTAGTAAATGCATTTGTAAGCAACATTACCTAAAGGCTTACAAAAACAAAGTGTTGGATCTATTGGAGAATTTTGAAGCACTAAACATAAAATCCATTTCTAGAGAGAGGAACACCCATGCAGACCTGTTAGCATCAGTAGGATCCAATTTTTGCCCGGTCAGTAATGTTATTCAGAAGTCCAAAACAGTTAGACTCATATACAGACCTTCGTTGCCCGACAAGGACATTTTTTGGCAAGTGCTCAAAAACGATGAGCAGATCCTAGATTTTTTGATTCATGAGATGAATTGATCTACAGATAGAGCGTTACAAGAAGAGGATGAAGAGAGCCTTATTCAATTGAAAAACAACCATATCCCTAGGGGACTGATCACCCTGGAGAGCCTTTTTGACAACGGCGACAGAGCTTTAGGTCAAAGTGTTGGCAATTTTGGGTACTTTGGGTACATTGCCTTTGCTCAAGTGTATAATTTGTCATTGATGTCAAGAAGCTCTTGAAGGAATTTGATTTGATGTCAAATAATTTGTTTTGATGAAGGTTACGACATGACAGTTTCAAAGGTCTTTTGCAAACCCCAAGTTGGCAGGTTTAAAGATTACAGGTGGATGCATTGGTTTAATGCATTTGGATCCAGGAGAAAGTATTTATTTAAATAATTAAAAACCTTGTTAAGGTTCCATTTAATTATTTTTAAATAAATATTAAATTATTATTTGCAATGGGTTCTCCTAATCCATGGCACAAATGTCTTAACTAGGTGGGCACTATGTTTTAAGATTGTGGGCGCTAGCCAAAGACCTCCGCCAATGTGTTAAACTCCTCGTCGACATCAAAGAGCTTATGGTAAATTGCATATAAATCTCCCTCAATGAAAAACAAAGATTTATCCCATTCGAATTTCAAAAGGAGTTGCTCGCTATGAATTCGACTGTATCTTCATCGTTTTCGTGAATCCGCTGTTCGTTTGTTTGTACTCACTGTTTGTCAAATCCGTCGTAAAGTTTTTTGTCATCGTGTTTGCATCAGAAGAAAGGGAGGGACTGTTGTTTCATTTTATCCCTAGCGTAGAAGGAACAAGGCTAACAGCGTGAGGTTTAAACCTCATCGGGTGCCTTTGGCGCAACGGTAGCGGCTAGGCTGTTGGCACGCTACCCAAATGAGAGGTTCCGTGTTCAAATAACATGAAAGGGTTTTTCGTCGTGAAGTGGACGCAGCGGGTGGTGTTAGAATTAGTGCGCAATTTCTCCATAGCGATTTTTGATGTTGGCTAAGGTATTTTTGAAATTAATTTTTGCTAAGTGTATTTTGCGGATGGAGGAAGTTTGTTAGAGGGAAAAACAACTTAGGAGTTATAAGGAGTTTAAAGCTTGTTTTTATTTTGATAAAAGATTCCTTTCGAAGGTGTTGTTGAAATATCTTATTGCATTCTTATGAGAGATAAATTTTATTTGTGATAAGACTATAAGGGAGAAATAAGGTGTATAAGGGTTAAATATTTCTTGTAATGTTGAGAGTGCTTTTGGTTGATTATGGAAATGAAAGAATGATGTTTTAAGCTTAAAATTGCTTCTTGTGTGAAGTTGTGAAACCTTAAGTGGGCAGCTTTGAGATTGACATTTGCTTTCATTAAATTTGTAATAATCAATCTATTCTTTACTTGGTTAAAGTGTTTGGGCTTACTCCTTTGTTGATGATTTGAAAAGTTGTGTGTGCTATTATGAGTTGAGTTGGTGGATGCTTTTTGTTCAAACAATATTGGAGAGAAAAGGAGTTCTACTTGTTTCCTTTTCTAATGTTGATTGTGAAATACTTCAAGGTTGTGTTTTGAGCTGAATGGTGTTGATTGAACCTTGGTTGATGAGCATTGTTGTTGAAGCCCTAATTGATGGTGAAAAGAACATGATTATCATTGTTATTCTTTGCATAGTTGGCAATTGTTGGAGTTTCATGTTCTTGAAAGAAAGCATTCTATCCTATCCATTTCAGATATTGAGTTGAGTTTTCAACTTTGAGATTGAGTTTGAGCTGAGTTGATTTGAGTTGAGTTTTGAGATTGGGAGTTGAGTATAGAACATATTGAGTATCTAACAATTCTCTTTATGCTTCTATGAGTTTGACAAATCACATTGGGTCTCTAACAATTCACCTTGTGATTTCCTACTAAGAAAGTTTTTCTTGGTGAGCTTGCTGAGTTTTGGACAGGTTTCGGTGGGGACTTGTGAGCAGTCTTGGACAGGTTTCGATGGGGACTTGTGAGCAGATTTGGACAGGTCCTTGTAGAGGACTTGTGAGCTGAGTTTTGATAGTTCTATCAGAGAACTTGAGGATAGAGGAGCCTTGGTTCTTTGAGAAGAACCCGAGGATGAATTTGGAAAGTCTTTGAGAAGGCTTGTGTGCAGAGGATTGATTTGTTCAAGCATTGGACAGATTTGACAGATAGAGGAATACTTGTACTAGACCGACTGACTGTGTTTGGTATAGGTTGTTGAGCTACTGTGGACGTGATCATAGAAGGTAGAGGTCTCTTAGGCTAAGCATTGAGGACAGGAGGTCTTCGGTGGAAAGGAGTTCTACGTGCTGGCAAGAGGTAGAGGCAGTTGATCTTCTGAGGGATCATTTCCAGAGTAGAGGGGAAGGTATCTCATTTGAGCAGAGGCTCATAAATTTAGATAGAGAGTAAGGTATCTCCTTTGAGCAGAGGCTCATAAATTCAGATTGGGAGAAGGTATCTCCTTTGAGCAAAGGCTCATAAATTCTAATTGGGGGAAGGTATCTCCTTTGGGCCGAGGCTCATAAACATTGTAATTGGGAAATATTCCCAAAGAACTTTGAGATAAATTTTAGAGAAAAGTTTTGTGGACATAGCCCAGCCATTCTGGGTGAACCATGTTAAAATTGGTGTCACTTTGTGGATGATATTGTGCATTGCTTTGATATTGCTTTGGGTATATTGCTTTACTGTTTTGAAGTATAAAGGAAAAAGTAAAAAGAGGTCTTATACTGTTCACCCCCCTTCTCAGTATAATCTTGTGTTCTTCAATTGGTATCAGAGCAGGTGCCTTCGAAAAGTTTAATAGCTTGAAGTAAAAGCTAATAAAGAACACAATGGATCATTCAAGTAGTAATGCAGCACCTATTCTTGATGGGTCATATTTTGGTCTTTGGAGTGCAAGGATGAAGGTTTATCTAATGGCACTTGGGAATGAGGTTTGGGAAGTGATTGAAGATGAGTACACTATTCCTGAACATGGTCCTAATACTAAAGAAGAAAGGCTCCTACATCACAACAATTCAAAAGCAATTAATGCAATCCTGAAAGGCTTACAAAAAGCAGATCTCACCAAAGTGATTCACTGCAAGACAACTAGTGAAATGTGGAAACAATTGAAGGTGGTTCATACAGGTGATACAAATGTCAGAAAGGCCAAGTTGAGACACTTCAAAGGTATGTTTGAACAAATAAAGATGAATTATGATGAAAATATTAGTGACTACATGCTTCATATGGATGAGATTGTTAACTCCATGAAATACTTAGGTCTTGAGCTTGCTGAAAATGATGTTTGTGATAAGATTTTAAGATCTCTTCCTAATAGATTTAGTGAAAATATTTCTACTATTGAGAAAGCTAAAGATTTGGATAAGTTGAAAAAGGATGAGCTCCATAGTATACTTGCAGCATTTGAGTTGAGAACTCAAGTGAAGGTTGATGTCAAGAAAGAGGCAACTTTCAAGGCTACCAAGGAATCCAAGGGTAAATAGCTTCAAGATAGTGATGAGTCTTCTAGTGATGAAGAGGCATATTACAGCAAGAAAGGCAAGTTCTCTAGAAAACACAAAAGTATGAAAAATATAAGATGTTTCAATTGTGGAAAGTTTGGTCATTATGCTACTAATTGTACTATTCCCAAGAATAAAAGTGATGAAGATAAACAGGATTCTAAGAGCAAGGATTCTGAAAAGCACAAGCATCACAGGAAGATCAAAGATGAGCACAACAATCAAGGAAAGAGGTATTCTCACAAGCACAAGAAGAGTTTCTACCTAGACAAAGCAAGTAAGTGTTATAGTAGTGATAGTGAAAGTTCTTCAAGTGATAATGAAAATGAGATGTTCATATCAGAAAAAGAGGAAGAACCGAAACATAGATTCATTATCATGAAATGTCTTAGATGTGGAAATTTTGGTCACCTTGAGGATGATTCCACAAATAATGATTTGGTTTCTAGTATGTATGAGGATGCTTCAGAAAACTATAAGGAAGATGCATGTATGGTTTTTGAAAAGGGTAGCACCTCTAGTGATAAGAAATTTGAAAAAGGCTTTGATGATTCAAAAGGCAATCAAATAAAGGATCTTGAAAGTGAACTTATTAGTGCTCTTAGTGCTTTGAAAAAGGAAATAAAGAAGAATGCTAGACTCAAGGATAAGTTAGATGAATGTTGTATGGAGAGAGATGATCTTATAGAAAGTCTTGACTTCTCTATAGCTAAGACACAAGAACTCAAGGATGAGTTAGAGTCTAAGGTTCTTGAGTATAGTGAGTTAGAACAGAAAATGGCTTCTTTGAAAGAGGAAACTAAAGAGTACAAGGATAAGCTTTACAGGTTTCAAGATAGCTCCAAAAAGGTTAAGTCACTCATCAAAGGTCAAAGAAAGACAACAGATAAAACAGGCCTTGGTTTTGTTAAGCCACACAAGGAACAAGTTGGAGAGTCTAGTAAGAGACTCCAAAAGGAAGAGAGTTCTGATGAGGAAAGTACTTCAGAAAAGGAGTCCTTGAATGATAGATGCACAGAAATAGAAAACATAATTCAGAATGAGAAGAAGAAGTTTTCAGAACCTAAGAGGTCAAATAAAGGAAAGTTTCAAGGCAGATGTTTTGCTTGTCACAGGTTTGGTCACATGGATTCACATTGCATGGCTCAAGTGAAGAAGGTAAATGACAGTTTCAGAAGTGCTAGTTACTTTCAATGGTATTGCTACTCTTGTCAACAGTTTGGGCACAAGGTAGTCTATTGCAAGGTAAATAATAGGAACAGGTTTGATCAAAATAGGTTTGGTCAGAATAGGTTTGGTCAGAACAGGTTTGGTCAGAACAGGTTTGGTTAGAATAGGTTTGGTCAAAATAGGTGGATTCAAAGATCAGGTTTACCTCAGAGAAACAACATCGTCAAGTGTTTCAAGTGGAACAATGAAGGTCACATAATCAGATAGTGTAGAGCTGAAATTTCAGAATACAGGAATAGGAATAGTGGCATGATCAGGTCCAAGGATTAAGGCATGGACAAGAACAGGGATGAGAACAAGAACAAGAACAGTGACAAGAACAGGAATATGGACAAAGAGTTCAAGAGAAGGCCCGACAAGGAAGTTATAGACACTGATGATGATCGGTGCCTAATGGGAGTTTTACTCCCACCCTAGAATTAATCACCTCATCGGGAGGTGGGGGAGGGACTAAGCTAAGAGGCTCATTCTTAGTCCCGAGCCCCAAAGGTGGCCCTTTGCCATTGATGACAAAGGGGGAGAGATATGAGTAAGGGGGAGAGCTTCAAAGTGAAGAGGAAAGCTTCAAGTCAGGGGGAGCAAAACTTCAAAGGAATATTCTCAGTTGTGGGCACAGTTTCTTAGTTGTTAGCACAGTTGGTTTCAGTTTTGGCTCTTGAGAAGTGTTTTCAGTAAAGGTTTGCCATCAATGAAAAAGGGGGAGATTGTTGGCAATTTTGGGTACTTTGGGTACATTGCCTTTGCTCAAGTGTATAAGTTGTCATTGATGTCAAGAAGCTCTTGAAGAAATTTTATTTGATGTCAAATAATTTGTTTTGATGAAGGTTACGACATGACAGTTTCAAAGGTCTTTTGCAAACCCCAAGTTGGCAGGTTTAAATATTACAGGTGGATGCATTGGTTTAATGCATTTGGGTCCAGGAGGAAGTATTTATTTAAATAATTAAAAACCTTGTTAAGGTTCCATTTAATTATTTTTAAATAAATATTAAATTATTATTTGCAATGGGTTCTCCTAATCCATGGTGCAAATGTCTTAACTAGGTGGGCGCTATGTTTTAAGATTGTGGGCGCTAGCCAAAGACCTCCGTCGACATGTTAAACTCCTCGCCGACATCAAAGAGCTTATGGTAAATTGCATATAAATCTCCCTCAATGAAAAACAAAGATTTATCCCATCCAAATTTTGAAAGGAGTTGCTCGCTGTGAATTCGACTGTATCTTCGCCATTTTCGTGAATCCGTTGTTCATTTGTTTGTACTCGTCGTTTGTCGAATCTACCGTAAAGTTTTTCGTCGTCGTGTTTGCGTCAGAAGAAAGGAAGGGACTGTTGTTTCATTTTATCCTTGGCACTGAAGGAACAAGGCTAACAGCGTGAGGTTTAAACCTCACCGGGTGCCTTTGGCACACCGGTAGTGGCTAGGCTGTTGGCACGCTACCCGAATAGGAGGTTCCGCGTTCAAATAACATGAAAGGGTTTTTCATCATGAAGTGGATGCAACAGGTGGTGTTAGAATTCGTGCGCAATTTCTCCATAGCGATTTTTGATGTTGGCTAAGGTATTTTCGAAATTAATTTTTGCTAAGTGTATTTTGCGGATGGAGGAAGTTTTTTAGAGGGAAAAACAACTTAGGAGTTATAAGGAGTTTAAAGCTTGTTTTTATTTTGATAAAAGATTCCTTTTGAAGGTGTTGTTGAAATATCTTATTGCATTCTTATGAGAGATAAATTTTATTTGTGATAAGACTATAAGGGAGAAATAAGGTGTATAAGGGTTAAATATTTCTTGTAATGTTGAGAGTGCTTTTGGTTGATTATGGAAATGAAAGCATGATGTTTTAAGGTTAAAATTGCTTCTTGTGTGAAGTTGTGAAACCTTAAGTGGGCAACTTTGAGATTGACATTTGCTTTCATTAAATTTGTAATAATCAAGCTATTCTTTACTTGGTTAAAGTGTTTGGGCTTACTCCTTTGTTGATGATTTGAAAAGTTGTGTGTGCTATTATGAGTTGAGTTGGTGGATGCTTTTTTTTCAAACAATATTGGAGAGAAAAGGAGTTCTACTTGTTTCCTTTTCTGATGTTGATTGTGAAATGCTTCAAGGTTGTGTTTTGAGCTAAATGGTGTTGATTGAACCTTGGTTAATGAGCATTGTTGTTGAAGCCCTAATTGATGGTGAAAAGAACATGAGTATCATTGTTATTCTTTGCATAGTTGGCAATTGTTGGAGTTTCATGTTCTTGAAAGAAAGCATTCTATCCTATCCATTTCAGATATTGAGTTGAGTTTTCAAATTTGAGATTGAGTTTGAGCTGAGTTGATTTGAGTTGAGTTTTGAGATTGGGAGTTGAGTATAGAACATATTGAGTCTCTAAAAATTCTCTTTATGCTTCTATGAGTTTGACAAATCACATTGGGTCTCTAAAAATTCACCTTGTGATTTCCTACTAAGAAAGTTTTTCTTGGTGATCTTGCTGAGGTTTTGGACAGGTTTCGGTGGGGACTTGTGAGCAGTTTTGGATAGGTTTCGATGGGGACTTGTGAGCAGATTTGGACAGGTCCTAGTAGAGGACTTGTGAGCTGAGTTTTGATAGTTCTATCAGAGAACTTGAGGACAAAGGAGCACTGGTTCTTTGAGAAGAACCTAAGGACAGATTTGGCAAGTCTTTGAGAAGGCTTGTGTGTAGAGGATTGATTTGTTCAAGCGTTGGACAGATATGACAGATAGAGGAAGACTTGTACTAGACCGACTGACTGTGTTTGGTACAGGTTGTTGAGCTGCTGTGGACGCGATCATAGAAGGAAGAGGTCTCTTAGGCTAAGCATTGAGGATAGGAGGTCTTCAGTGGAAAGGAGTTCCACATGCTGGCAAGAGGTAGAGGCAGTTGATCTTCTGAGGGATCATTTCCAGAGTAGAGGGGAAAGTATCTCCTTTGAGCAGACGCTCATAAATTCAGATAGAGGGGAAGGTATCTCCTTTGAGTAGAGGCTCATAAATCTAGATTGGGGGAAGGTATCTCCTTTGAGCAGAGGCTCATAAATTCTGATTGGGGGAAGGTATCTCCTTTGGGCCGAGGCTCATAAACATTGTAATTGGGAAGGATTCCCAAAGAAATTTGAGATAAATTTTAGAGAAAAGTTTTGTGGATGTAGCCCAGCCATTCTGGGTGAACCACGTTAAAATTGGTGTCACTTTGTGGATGATATTGTGCATTGCTTTGATATTGCTTTGGGTATATTACTTTACTGTTTTGAAGTATAAAGGAAAAAGTAAAAAGAGGTCTTATACTGTTCACCCCCCCTCTCAGTATAAGCTTGTGTTCTTCATGAAGGATCAAGGTAGATGAACGCTAGTACAAGGAAATAGAACTAGAACCGGGAAAAATGATCAAAGTAGGGACTGATTGTACATAAGTAGAATTAGAGGAAATAAGACAGTTATGTAGAAATTATCCAGATATAATAGCCTGGACTTATAGTGATCTGAAAATGTACAGGAAGGAAGTCATTCAATATACAATTGAACTAGAGGAAGGAGCTAAACCTTTTAGGTAGAGGCAGAGGCCTGTGAATCCTAAAATTGAAGCCTTAATGAAACATGAGTTGTTAAAACTCCTGCAGGCTAAGATAGTATACCCAATCAAGCACTCTACCTGGGTGGTGAATTTAGTTCCAGTTCGCAAGAAAAATAGTATGCGTCGATTTGAAAAATATGAATAGAGCCTCTTTAAAGGATCATTATCCTTTACCCCAGATTGATCCAATCCTGCATACTATGGTGGGAGCAGAAAGGTTTTCTCTGTTAGATGGTTTCTCTGGTTACAATCAAGTTTGGGTGAGCAATGAAGATCAGTACAAGACTGCGTTCACCACTACGTAGGGAACATTTGCATACCAAAGGATGCCCTTTGGATTATCTAACACAGGAGAAACTTTCCAAAGAGCCATGGACGTAGCTTTTGGGGAGCTTCCAAACAAAATTATTGTCATCTATTTATATGACATGACTATTTTTTCTCACGACAAATAAGACCATGCCACTCATCTACAACAAGTGTTTGAGAAATGTAGAGAATTTGGAATATCACTAAATCCAAAAAAATCTATTTTTGTTGTGGAAGAAGGAATACTCCTTGGCCATGTTATTTCTAAAGTTGGGCTATCAATTGACCCTGATAGAGTGAAGGCACTTCTTGAGTTATCACTTCCAGTTAACAAGAAAAGTTTGTAGTTCTTCTTTGGGCAAATAAATTTCGTCAGAAAATTCATTGCAAACTTTGCCCAAATAGTTAAACCAATGACTGAACTATTGAAAAAGGACGCTTATTTCAAATGGACAAAGCCAAGGAAAGAATCTTTCCAAAAAATTCTAGAAGCCATCACTCAAACTCCTATGCTAGTTAACCCTGACTATTCCTGAGGTTTCATACTATATGCTATCGAAGAAAAAAATAGTTATGCCACAGTTCTCACTCAAAAATGGGAAGATGATGAAGAAAGACCCATAGCATTTCTAAGTTCTACCATGCACAAACACGAGGAAAGGTACAACTTCATAGAAAAACAAGTGTATGCAATTATGAAATCCTTGAATAAGCTAAAACATTTCTTATCCTAGAGTCGGAAGATGGTGTATGTTATTCATCCCGATGTAAGGAACTTCATAATTCAAGGAGAATTGGGTGAAAAAAGAGCTAGATGGGTGACCCGCATCCAAGAGTATGATGTAGAAATACATCCTAATAAAATAGTTAGAGGGAGATCTTTGTGCCAAGAATTGGCCAAGCAAGCTGCAAGTGGATATGGGGAGAGCCACCCCATCATGGAAAACACAGAGCAACACCAAGACAAAGTGGGTTCAAGTTGGATCAATGAATTTGTGAGGTATTTTCAGACTGGGTCATGTCCTGAAGATATGAACGCTTCCCAGAGAAGGATATTCAGAACACAAGCATTGAAATATACCCTTCGAAAAGAGGGGTTGTATAGGATTAACATTGATGGTGTATTGTTAAAATGCGTTCCTGATAATGAAAAGCATAAGGTGTTAGATGAATTCCACAGGGGTTTTTTAGGGGGACATTATGCAGGTCAAACTATAGCTTTGAAGATCCTTAGAGCTGGATGCTATTGGCCTTCCATCTTCCTAGATGCATACAAAGTGACCTAGAAGTGTGAATAGTGTCAGAGGTATGTGGGAAGGAACAGGAATGCACCTATGCCCTTAAAGGCTATTCAGGTCGAGGAACCATTCCAGTAGTGGGGGTTGGATTTCGTAGGGGTAATAGAGCCAAACTCATCATCAAGCCACAAATACATTCTCACTACCATAGACTACTTCACCAAGTGGGTAGAAGCAGTACCTACAAAGAAAGCTAATTCAGAAGTGGTGATAGAATTTGTCAAGAGTCTAATCACAAGGTTTGGTATACTAGATTCTCTTATTACAAACAATGGATCTCCTTTCACTAGTGCAAGGATGATCGAATTCGTTAGTAGGTACAAAATTTACCTGAAAGATTCCTCTAATTATTACCCACAAGGTAATGGATTAGCTGAGTCTACTAATAAGAATCTTCTAAGAATTCTAAAAAAAACATTAGAGGATAATAAGAAGAACTGGCATTCACTCCTAAATCAAGCCCTATGGGCTGACATAATCTCAATAAAAAAATCCATCAATACATCACCATATGCTTTGGTTTATGGCAAATAAGTTGTTCTATCGATTCATATGGAGATACCCGCATTGAGGATGCTGAACCAAGTTAACGAAGATGAAGGTCATCCAATGGATTCCCGACTGATGCAACTTCTGTAGCTTGAAGAGTCTAGGGAACAGGCCTATGATCATCATCAAAAGCATATGGTAAAAATAATTGGATGGTTCGATAAGAAAACAACTTTTAGAAAGTTCAAAACAGGTGACATGGTATTAAAATGGAATGTTAAGAAAGCAAATCCAGGACACCATGACAAGTTTGATGCGTTCTGGGAGGGGCCATTCGAAATTGTTTAAGAAAAGCAATTCAATGCCTTCCAGTTAAAAGATCAAGATGGATGGGTTCTACCCATCACAGTGAATGCATTTCACCTGAAGTTGTATTTTTGATAAAAGCTACAGATCACCATTATATGTACAATATATTATAAATTTGGAGTTTTGTAAATATTTCCCTTTTTTACGACCTAATAAGAATCATTTTTACAGACTGGCAAGGTCCGATATTTGGAATGAAATTTGGAAGGAAACATAGATGCAGATGCTCATAACGTTGAGCATGAAACTTCACAAAAGGAAGTCCCAAGCGGCCTACCCAGTTCGGCTCAAGAGAGCCAAAAGAGTGAAAACAAAAAACAAATTTTGGTCAAAAAGGAGATCTCGATGATAGAAGAGCAGCAGGAGAAACAAGTTATAAAATTAGACAAAAGTGACAAAGAAAATGAAGCTCCTGATGCAGAAAAAATACAAAGTGAAGAAATTGTCGTCAGTGAACATGAAGGAGAAGAAGGACACCAACAACCAGCTCCCAGAATTGATTTTTGTTTATTCTTCGGATAAAGGTTAAGTCCCTAAGAGGTAAAAGAAAGATTATGATAAGGTAAAGATCACCTATATTCCAAAATGCATTTTTTTCTTTTATCCTTGTTTTTCCACTCGAAATTTTATTTTTAACAACTGTGCTGGTGACTCTGTTTCCCAATGGATGAAGGCTTGGTCTCTATTTTTGCGAGAAAAAATTCCCCCAGAAGCCGCCAAGAATGTTAGTCAAAAAGTGATTAACTATAGAAAAACAACTGATGCACCTTTTTGCATATTTTCCAAGAAGACCGAAGTGGCCCATAAGCTAAAGATCAAAGGAAAAGCAAAATACCACAAAGAGGAAAAAGTGTTGTGATATCACGACATGTTTCATTTTCGCAGTCAAAGCAAAGAGAAAGAGCAAGAGGGAAAAAGTGTCACGATATTGCGACATGTTGCATTTTCACGGTCCAAAGCAAAGAGAAAGAGCAAAAAGGAAAAAGTGTCGTGATATCGCGACATGTTGCATTTTCACGGCCAAAAGCAGCAAAAGGGAGCAAGGAGACAGAAGTGTCGCGATATCACGACATGTTGCATTTTCATGGCAAAAAGAGAAGATAAAGAGCAAGAGGGAAAAAGTGTTGCGATATCGTGACATGTTGCATTTTCGCGGTTCGAAGCAAAGAGAGAGAAAAAATGAAAAAGTGTCGCGATATCGCAACATGTTGCATTTTCACGGCCAAAAGTAGCAAAAGAGATCAAGGAGGTAGAAGTGTCACGATATCGCGACATGTTGCATTTTCACGGCAAAAAGAAAAGGGAAGAGCAAGAAGGAAAAAGTGTCGTGATATCGCGACATGTTGCATTTTCGCGGTCCAAAGCAAAGAGGAAGAGCAAGAAGGAAAAAGTGTCACGATATCATGACATGTTGCATTTTTGTGGTCAAAAGCAAAGAAAATGGGCAAAGAGACAAAAGTGTCGCAATATCGCGACATGTTGCATTTTCGCGATCCAAAGCAAAGAGGAAGAGCAAGAAGGAAAAAGTGTCGCGATATCGCGACATGTTGCATTCTCGTGGTCAAAAGCAAAGAAAAGGGGCAAAGAGACAAAAGTGTTGTGATATCATGACATGTTACATTTTCGTGGGCAAAAGCAACAAAAGAGAACGAGGCAGAAGTGTCGCGATTTCATAACATGTTGCATTTTTGTAGGGGAAAGCAAAATGGAAGTGTCGGGATTTCGTGACATGACACATTTTCGTGATGTAAGAAGAAGAGTCAAGCTGAAGACATAGAAGTGTCACGATATCGTGACATGTATTTTTGCAACTCAAAAAGGGAAGGCAGGCAGAGAAATAAGAGTGTCGCGATTTCGTGACATGTCTGATTTTTGCCAAGGAAACAGGGTATATTTTTGGCAACTGGGACATGCACTGACACCAGGTGTTGATTTCTGAAGAATGGTTAGTTGATTATAACCTGGCAGGTCTGCTAGATGATTGCAGAATAACAGGCTCGTCTAAATTTATCCAAAAGGAAATCTATCCAATCTGTGGGAAATCCGTTGTATATTCTTAGAAACTGCAGATAATTACTTGTAATTGATTGAAGAAATTAAAATGTACATGGTAGAAGATACTCTTTTTAGGGTATAAATAGGAGTGAGTCGACATGAAAAAAGGTCAGCTCTTGGACGTTTACAAACTTGATGTACATTTACTGGATTACAAGTAATAAAAGATTTCTTCTTCTAGCTTCTGAAACTTTTGTATGCGAGTGTATGTATCTGGTGTTTTAACTTTTATTCATTCTAAGTTTTATAATGTATCTGTTCTGAAATATGGACTGTGCACATATAAAACTTGTTTCTAAAGTTGAGCATTCAAGATATTTACATGTATTTGTTGAGCAAGGTGCAGCGACAGTATTGTCATTGTTGTCAACACAGTCAGATAGATCAGTTGATACAGTGGATAGGAGTTCAGAGGTTATTCAGAGTATGTATAGTGATTTTCCAAGAAGACCGAAGTGTCCCATATGCTAAAGATCAAAGGAAAAGACAAGTACAACAAGAAATAAAAAGTGTCACGATATCACATGTTGAGGAAGAAGGAAAAAGTGTCGCAATTTTGTGATAAGTTGAGCAAGAAAGAAAAGTGTCGTGATATCGTGACATGTAGAGGAAGAAAGAAAAAGTGTCACAATTTTGTGACATGTAGAGCAAGGAAAAAGTGTCGCGATATCACGACATGTTGGAAGAGAAAGAGCAAGCAAGAAAAAGTGTCGTGATTTCGCGACATGTTGGAAGAGAAAGAGCAAGCAAGAAAAAGTGTCACGATTTTGTGACATGTTGGAAGAGAAAGAGCAAGCAAGAAAAAGTGTCGCGATATCGTGACATGTCACATTTTTGTGACCAGAAGAGAAGAGAAAGAGCAAGAGAGAAAAAGTGTCACGATATCGTGACATGTCGCATTTTTGCGACCAGAAGAGAAGACAAAGAGCAAGAGAGAAAAAGTATCATGACATGTCACATTTTCGTGACCAAAAGCAAAGAGAAAGAGCACAGAGGTGGAAGTGTCGTGATATCGCGACATGTATTTTCATGAGTTAAAGTCAAGAAAAGGACAAAGAGGCAAAAATGTCACGATATCGCGACATGTATTTTCATGGCCAAAAGCAACAAAAGAAGACAAAGAGGCAGAAATATCACGATATCGTGACATGTTGCATTTTCATGGCCAAAAGCAACAAAAGAAGACAAAGAGGTAGAAATGTCACAATTTCACGACAGGTCGCATGTGCGCTATGCAAGAAGAAGAACCCAACTGAAATAAGAAGTGTGACAGTGGACGGACGTCACTACGATAGTTACAGGGGCCGTTATAGAGTGAATTCATGCAGCTAAAATAAGAAGAGTGAACAAAAGTCAGTATGGCGATTACAAGGACTGTTATAGAATGAAATCTTCGAGCGGTGGATATATCGAACATCTTCATTAGTTGAAGTCGACGAAGACCGACGAAAGCCGACGAAGACCAGGAGTTACATTATGAAAGCCGATGAAGACCTGGAGTTACATTATGAAAGCCAACGAAGACCAGGAGTTACATTATGAAAATATTGTTATAAAAGGAGTGTTTCTTGGAGAATTGAAGTGTGGAGAAAAATATGGCTAAGTGCATAGAGTGAGCACAGAAGCGGTCGAAAGATGGCGAAGAGCGCAAAGTGAGCGTAGAGGCGGCTGAAAGATAGTGAAGTGCATAGAGTGAGCGTAGAGAGGGCTAAGTGCATAGAGTGGGTGCAGAGAGGACTGTAAGAGGGCTGTATGAGTGCGAAAAGTGTGTGCTATGAAAAGAGGGCTGAGAAGCAACTGAAAAAGGGCAAAGTGTGGTTGTAAGAGCATAGAGTGCAAAAAGTTTATGTGTTCAATGAATCGTGAGAGAGGTTGGGTAAGCAATAGACCAGTCAGGGTCTTGTAAAAGCGAAGGCATTTTTATGTCAATCTTCTAGATTCAAAATTGAAGTCTAAGTTGTTGCTTGGCATCAGGGTTTGGTGCTCCTTCCAGTCGATGCTGGTAAATCAGGGGTCGGTGCTCCTTCTAGTCGATGCTGGTAAATCAGGGGTCGATGCTCCTTTTTGTTGGTGCAGATAAATCAAGGGTTGGTTCTCCTTCCAGTTGGTGTTGGTAAATCAGGGGTTGGTGCTCCTTTCTGTTGATGCAGATAAATCAGGGGTTGGTGCTCCTTTCTATTGGTGCAGATAAATCAAGGGTTGGTGCTCCTTTCTATTGGTGTAGATAAATCAGGGGTTGGTGCTCCTTCTAGTGGGTGCTGGTAAATTGATTGTAAAGTTGGTGCTTTGCAAAGACTGGATTTGGATGGGAGTCCAAGCAGTCAATTTTTGAGGAGTAGCCAAATTGGTGAACCTCGCTAAATCTTGTGTTGTGTGATGTTCTCTTGTAATACTTACTTTATTTGGTTTTAAGTTTTAATTGTTTTGGCTTTAAGATTTGTGGATTTAAGTTTAAAGAACTACACTGATTCACCCCCCCTCTCAGTGTCATTGTGAGACTAACAATTGGTATCAGATCCAAGTTCCCTTTTTAGGCTAAATTAGTTAGGGTTGATCTTGGATTAGTACGCAATGGGTAAGAAGAATAGATCCTCCTCCAAAAAGGCATCTTAGTCAATTTCAATTCCTGTGGAAGAGAAAATTGAACCAGAAAAGGTAGAAGGAGTGAATTCTGAAGTATGTGATGAAAACCTTGAGGCTGAAGTAGATCTAGAAGGTGAGTTGATCGCTGCACTTGAAAAGTTGAGTATAGAGAACAAAATACTGTCCAAGAAGTTGGAAGAATATGGGGATGAGATTAAATATCTCTTCTTACAAGTTCATAAAGCCAAGAAAATAGAAGAAGCCTTGAAGTCACACCTGGATGATAAAATTGATGTATATAGCAAACGTGAAGAGGAATCTAACAAAGTTATTAGTGATCTAAAGCTACAAGTAGAAGAGTCCAAAAGGATTGAAGAAACTCTTAGGTCATAGATCAATGAGAAAGATATTGTTTGCTACAAACAAGAAGAAAAGATTATTTTATTGAAGAAACAACTAGAAGAGGCCAATACAAATCTCAAATTTGAGAAGAGCACAGAGTTGCTAGATAAAATGATAAAGCAACAAAGAAGCTCCACAACTAAGTTTGGTCTTAGATATGAAGTTGAACAACCTTCATCTTCCAAATATGTAGAGAAGAAGAAGTTCACTGTTGAAGGATCAAAGCAAGAAAAGTTAGAAGTTGAATCTTCAAAAGGAAGAAAATATCAAAGAAGATCTATAGCAAAGCAACCACAACAAAAGAGGTTCTATCACTCTCATTCTATTCATAATAATGTTTTTAACGGCTATTGTTTTAGATGCAACCATTATGGTCACAAGGCAATTTATTATGGATTGAATAATAGATCAAAGAGTTATGCAGGTAGAAATACATCTGCTTTTCTGATTGAACACCATGTGCAATGTTTCAAATGTAATGGTCATGGGCACATAGCAAGGTTTTGTCCAAGAACTTCTGTATCTAATCTAAGGAAATACCGTAGATTTCATCAGACACAAAGAATGCAATATAGACAGAAAATAAATCATGTGCATAAAAGAAAGGAAAATAATCATCCATCAAGGATGCACAAGAGACAACCACCCAAGAGAAATGCTCAAGTTCATGAAAAGGTGCAAAATAGGGATGTAGTTGAAAAACTCAAGCCCAAGTTCAAGAAAGTTTGGAGAAAGACAGAAGAAAGGAAATTGTGTCTCCTTGGACTGAAGGAGACTACTCCGCTATTGCACTAAGCAACTCTAGGTAGCACATCCTCAAGGGGAGCAATCTTAAAAGTTTTATTTTAATGCTCCTATGTGTTTGTTTGGTTATTTGAGGATGAAATACAATTAGTCAGGGGGAGTTGTTGTATAGTTGTCAAAGAGTGTTTCAGTTCATGTAGTTGTTTGTGGAGGTGCCATGAAGGGTGGTGATTAAATTGAGAGTTGTCACCATTGGTAGTATTGCTATATGTCATTGTTGTACTGTTGATGGTTCTTACTGCCACTATTCAAAATTATGGATTATAACAGTTCAGATAATTTGGTTTAGTGAAAGAATGTTGCCCTAGCCGCATTTATGTGTTTCGATAAAAGCAGTGTGTATTTGTACTACACATTGATGTGAAAGATATTGAAGTCTGATTATTGATTCATGTTTAGCTCATCAAGATGAGCAACTTTGATTTTTGAACCATGCCAATCCGAGGTCCAGAAGTATGAGTTTGAGTAAGGTGCACTATAGTTGGCCGTGAAGTGTTTGACAAAATGTCTTCTCCTAATTTGAACAGTTGAAAGTAAGGTGTGACCAGTAGTGACTATAGAAAACATGGACCAGGTTGAAAATATAAAAAGGGATTTGGTTGGTGTTGTGGTACAGTGTTTGGTGGTTGTACAAAGTTGGCAGTGAAATTGCAGTGTTGGTACAGTGTGGGACAAAAGTTGGTACAAGTGTGAGTCACTTGACAATTTTTTTTTATAGGTGCAAAATCAGCGCAGGAGGCTTGTTTGCAGGAATAAATCCAAGCAGTCGGGTGTTACATGTTTGAATGTTTGGGTGGCATAGTTATATGGAGAAGTGATAACACCAGTGCCATTAACATCTCAAAGAATCCGGTTATGCATTCTAGCACAAAACATATTGTTATCCGATATCACTTTTTGAAGGAGAAAGTTGCGGAAGGTGAGGTTAAGTTGGATTTTGTTCCAACAACAGAGCAAATAGTGGATATCTTCACAAAACCATTTCCCAAGGAAGTCTTTTAGTACCTTCACAATAAATTGGGAGTGGTCACACTTCCCAAGAATTGACTAGCTATCGGGATCACATTCTCAGTCGGAGCATTTGTGTATTTGTTTATATTTTTGCTCATGTTTGTGATTTTTGATAAGTGTAATAATTTTTTCCTGAGAATGTTGTGTGTGTACTCAGGGGGAGTTTGCAGCAGCCCTTTGGTATTATTGTCAAAGGGGGAGAAGAATTATAGGAAATTGCACGTGTGTTGCCAACAATTCCAAATGGGGAGATTGTTGAGTAAGGTGCAGTGACAGTATTGTCATTGTTGTCAACACAGTCAGATAGATCGGTTGATGCAGTGGGCAGGAGTTTAGAGGTTATTCAGAGTATGTACAGTGATTTTCCAAGAAGACTGAAGTGGCCCATATGCTAAATATCAAAGGAAAAGCAAAGTACAGCAAGAAAGAAAAAGTGTTGTGATATCGTGACATGTTGAGGAAGAAGGAAAAAGTGTCACGATTTCGTGACAAGTTGAGCAAGAAAGAAAAGTGTCGCGATATCGCGACATGTAGAGGAAGAAAGAAAAAGTGTTGCAATTTCGTGACATGTAAAGAAAGAAGGAAAAAGTGTCATGATATCACGACATGTTGCAAGAGAAAGAGCAAGCAAGAAAAAGTGTCACGATTTCGCAACATGTTGGAAGAGAAAGAGCAAGCAGGAAAAAGTGTCATGATTTTGTGACATGTTGGAAGAGAAAGAGCAAGCAAGAAAAAGTGTCGCGATATCGTGACATGTCGCATTTTCACGACCAGAAGAGAAGAGAAAGAGCAAGAGAGAAAAAGTGTCGTGATATCGCGACATGTCGCATTTTCGCAACCAGAAGAGAAGACAAAGAGCAAGAGAGAAAAAGTATCGTGATATCACGACATGTCACATTTTCATGACCCAAAGCAAAGATAAAGAGTACGGAGGTGGAAGTGTCACGATATCGCGACATGTTGTATTTTCGTGGGCTAAAGTCAAGAAAAGGACAAAGAGGCAGAAATGTCATGATATCGTGACATGTATTTTCATGGCCAAAAGAAACAAAACAAGACAAAGAGGCAGAAATGTCATGATATTGCGACATGTTACATTTTTGTGGCCAAAAGAAACAAAAGAAGACAAAGAGGCAGAAATGTCATGATTTCGTGATAGGTCGCATGTGCGTGATGCAAGAAGAACCCAACTGAAATAAGAAGTGTGACAGTGGACAGACATCACTATGGCAGTTACAGGGGCCATTATAGAGTGAATTCATGCAGCTAAAATAAGAAGAGTGAAAAAAAGTCAATATGATGGTTACAGGAACTGTTACAGAATGAAATCTTTGAGCGGTGGATATACCAAACATCTGTTGAGCAAGGTGCAGTGATAGTATTGTCATTGTTGTCAACACAGTTAGATAGATCGGTTGGTGCAGTGGACAGGAGTTCAAAAGCTATTCAGAGTATGTATAGTGATTTTCCAAGAAGACCGAAGTGGCCCATATGCTACAGATCAAAGGAAAAGCAAAATACAGCAAGAAGGAAAAAGTGTCACAATATCACGACATGTTGAGGAAGAAGGAAAAAGTGTCACAATTTTGTGACAAGTTGAGAAAGAAAGAAAAAGTATCACAATATCGCGACATGTTGAGCAAGCAAGAAAAAGTATGATTTCATGACATGTTGGAAGAGAAAGAGAAAGCAAGAAAAAGTGTCATGAGATGAGCAAGCAGGAAAAAGTGTGGCGATTTCGCGACATGTTGGAAGAGAAAGAGCAAGCAATAAAAAGTGTGGTGATTTTGCGACATGTTGGAAGAGAAAGAGCAAGCAGGAAAAAGTGTTGCAATTTTGCGACATGTTGGAAGAGAAAGAGCAAGCAAAAAAAAGTGTCACAATTTCGTGACATGTTGGAAGAGAAAGAGCAAGCATGAAAAAGTGTCGTGATTTCACATGTCGTATTTTCGCGACCAGAAGAGAAGAGAAAGAGCAAGAGAGAAAAAGTGTCGCGATATCGCGACATGTCACATTTTCACGACTAGAAGAGAAGAGAAAGAGTAAGAGAGAAAAAGTGTCGTGATATTGCGACAAAAGCAAAGAGGAAGAGTATGGAGGAAAAAGTGTCATGATATCACGACAAAATAAAAGAGAAAGAGTACGGAGGCGAAAGTGTTGTGATATCGCGACATGTATTTTCACGGGCTAAAGTCAAGAAAAGGACAAAGAGTACATAGGCGAAAGTGTCGCGATATCACGACATGTATTTTCGTGGCCAACAACAACAAAAGAAGACAAAGAGGCACAAATGTCACGATTTCACGACAGGTCGCATGTGCATGATGCAAGAAGAACCCAACTAAAATAAGAAATGTGAGAGTGGACGGACGTAACTACGATAGCTCTGGGGCCATTATAGAGTGAATTCATGCAGCTAAAATAAGAAGAGTGAACAAAAGTCAGTACAGCGATTACAAGGACTATTACAGAATGAAATCTTTGAGCGGTGGATATAACGAACATCTTCATTAGTGAAGCCAACGAAGACCGACGAAAGTCGACGAAGACAAGGAATTACATTATGAAAATATTGTTATAAAAGCCGAAGAAGACCAGGAGTGTTAGAATATTTAGTATATCGTATATTACATTAAATAAGTTAACCATTTCAGTTGAGAAACTGCCCAGATATAGTTCAAACTGCCTCAACGAAGTTCTTTGTAAATCTTATATATTTACCATGAATATGAAGAGCAAGGTAATGATTCAGTTTCTAATATGGCATCAGAGCATTGAATGATTTTTGGGCAATGTGAATTTTTTTTGGACAATGTGCTATTCAGGCACTCCATTACCAGATTCACTCCATAACCAGATGGGAAGGGGCCAGCAATTGACAGTCTGTTGGATTCTTCGTTTCTAGTAAAGCAAACCAAATGGTCTACGCTCCGAACAGTGTGTGGCTATGCACGGTGTAGCCGAACACGTCGTCACAGCAGTTGCGGTCTGCGCTCTTACCAATGTGTGGCTAAGCGCGGTGCAGCCGAACACGCCGTCGCAGTAGTTGGCATTTTTTTTTTTGTAGCGATCAACCAAATTTTCTCAGCGATCATAGAATTGCGTCCGTATCGATAGAGCACATCATTGGTGTTCGTATTAACACTCTAGCAATAGAGTGCATCATCCGCATGGTGGACATGCCCAAGGACCTAGACGTCTTGTCTGTCTTCTATTTTTTGACGTAGGAGCAGTGCAGGACATTGGCTTGCTTTGTTCCTACCGTGAATTACTTGGGTGTGCAAGTGTGGGCACTAGTTGCACAGCCGATGACGGTGCTAGTAAGTCTACCTGCATGGCTGTTGGTGGCACAACTAGGCTTTGAGCCTTGCTATCAACTGGGCGATCAACTGGCCCAAACCTTCCCAACTGGTGCTGCTCGCCCTAATCACGTCTCCCCCTGCCCCGTCCATGGCTATTCTGGCTTGGAACAATAATTTTTGTGCGCGTAGGCATGGGACGAACCTCCAGGCCAATGGGAGCTAACGTCCATTGTGCAGACGAGGTTTGATTTCCTGAAAAACGGTTCTCGACAAAAAGGGGAGGAGAATACGAGAGCTGATGTTAGTTCGATTTTCTGGAAAACACGATCGAGCTTTAATTTATCGCTGACAGAATTGAACAAGCTGCTGACGTGTGAGCTTGGGGAGGATGGATATTCCCTTCGTGTTGCTGCCAAGTTGATGCCCGAGGAGGTTTTTTTTTGATGCCCCGCCAAGACGGTTTGGTGACACATTTTTCAGACATGTAAATTACTTATTTTATTTTTTTCCAAAGCAATTATTCAAAGGCATATTGGGAAACTTCCAAGATAGAGGGGGAATTCACATTTTCAAATCCTTAGAAAAAGGCATAGATAGCAACTCAAAGGTGCATTTTTTATTTTACTCGACACCTTCTTTTGTCAAATTTGGGTGCATTTTCGGTTGAACCCGACACATCTGTGAGAAGCACTTTGTGAGCATGCTTGTTTGATTATTGCATTTTTTTTCTACAATTAAAAAAAACAACATCTACATCAACACATCCACTACTTCTCTCAGCACATGTTGCACAGGTTCTCCAAAAATAGTTATCTCTTTGCACAGGGATCTTCATTTGATCATCTACTTGATGTTCTTTCACCAACACTAATTTTCTCCTAGCTTTGTTTTTTGACTTAATTACCTCCAACTGATTATTCTTCTTCCGAATATTCTCAGGAAGGTGTCATTAACATCTCTTTGAGTGAATTTTTTACCCCCATTGCTATTGTGTTTAGGCATAAATCCTGATGAAAGTCCTGGACTCCAAAGTGTTTAGGGGAAGTTACGCCCCATGCATGCGGATTCCAGTATTTCTAAGGTAGGTGCCATCAACAAAGCAATCCTTTTCAGTACTGCCTATGTTCCACGTACCATTATGATCTTCATAATACCTATAGTCTCCCTCACGTTAGGGTGGGTATTTTTTTGATTCAGTTCAGGTATAACTGGCCTGGCAACGGTATATCGAAAAGGGGACCATTTGGTGCTATAAGGAACCCTAAACAATGGCTACAGTGCACAAGTATCTTTCAGATGCCCAATTGCTCAAAGGCACCAATTTTGTGCCATGGAAGCATAAAATGAAAGCCATTCTTCAAGTGGAAAAATTATGGGATGTCGTTAGTGGCACTACCTCTCGTCCCACCACAGCAGGGACAGATCAAGATACCTTTGATGATCAGGACAGGAAAGGCCTTATGTTTTTGTTACTTGCCATAATAGATGAGGTCCAACCTCATATTTGTGATGCCATGACTAGTAAAGATGCTTGGGCAGCATTGATTACTGTGTATGAAGGAAAGAATAATTCCACTATCCTTCACCTACAAACTCAGCTTCACAATCTCAATATGAATTCAGGGGAAACTGTTGAATTGTTTCTCTGCAAAGTGGTAGAATTGAAAGCTAAACTCAATACTATGGGAAAACCCTTCGATGATGATCTTTTGACATCTGTTATTTTGAGGGCACTCCCACCATCTTACAAAAGTTTTATCACTTCACTCAATGTTTCTGGCAGAAAATTAACTTTTGTTGAATTAGTTAATTTGCTTCAAACTGAAGAAGCCAATCAAGTACAGAGATATGAGGAACCTGCCACTGCTCTTTCCACCCATAAAAAGGGTCACAAGAAAGGATAGTTGTAGAAGGGAGGGTCTTCTTCCAAAGGCAAAGGCAAGCCCAATCTCCAGTGAGATAAATATTGTAAGATCTATGATATGAACAATCATGATACCAATAGGTGTTGGTTTAAAAACAAACCATAGAATGATCCCTCACAACATAAGAAAGGCAAGGGGAAGCAAAAATATCCCTAGCATCGCAAACAACAAAAGGGTCATGTTGCTTATGCAGATTCCCATTCAGTTGATTCTCATTCATCTTTAGATAATGACTCCAAAAGAGCACACAAGGTGCTCATGACCCATACTGCCTCTTCCAAATCCGATGTTGTATGGTATATTGATTCTGGAGCAAGCAAACATATGACTGGGAATAAGTCCTGGTTTCAAACTTTTCAAGCAAGAGAAGGCAAACCTGTCACTATTGCAGACAATCAGGTCTATCAAGTACAAGGTGAAGGGGATGTTACAGTCACTCTCCCTGATGGTGACTGTGCCATAGAGAAAGTTCTCTATGTTCCTGGCCTTGCCAAAAATCTATTATTTGTTCCATAGATGCTAGATAGAAATATGGATGTTGTTTTTCAAGTTGAAAAAGGAAAAAAGAGATGTTTCATCAGTGACCAAGGTCACAACATTGCCACTGGATCCTACAAACATGGATTATTCATCTTGGATACAGTTTCTACATCCCATACTGCACTCATTGCCAGTACAACAAAAGCTACTTCCTTATGGAATAAAAGATACGGGCACCTCAGTTCTGGGTATTTACTCGAATTAAGAAAATATGACATGGTCAAAGGGCTTCCTCCGCTTTCATCCGTTCTTCCAGTGTGCTCAGATTGTCTAGCAGGGAAACAACATGGAGTTCCATTTGAGACAAGTTATTCTCGCTCTAAGAAACCCTTGGAGTTAATCCACGTAGATCTGTGTGGTCCTTTCCAAACCAGTCATGGTGGAAAGAGGTATTCTTAGCTATTTGTTGATGACTACTCTCACAAAATATGGGTCTCCTTCCTTGCACTCAAGTCAGAAGCTCTTCTCTACTTTCGTCAGTTCAAGAGACAAGTTGAGAAGGAAACAAGTTGTTCCATCAAAACCCTCTGCTCAGATTGAGGTGGGGAATACACTTCCAAGGAATTTTTAGTATTTTTGGAAAAACATGGGATCAAAAGACAACTCACTACAACATATACACCGCAGCAAAATGGAGTTGCAGAAAGAAAAAATCGCTCCATAGTAGAAATGATTCGGTGTATGTTAAAAGGAGCAAACTTAGAAAAACAATACTGGGCAGAAGTAAACACATCTTACCTACTAAATAGAGCACCTACAAGGGCTCTACAAGGAAAAAATCCACAAGAAGCCTGGAGTGGTAAGAAACCCTCAATTTCTCACCTAAGAGTTTTTGGATGCCAAGATTTTATGCATATTTCTAAACAGAAAAGAAGGAAACTAGATGAGAAAACTCAAAAATGTATATTTCTTGGTTATGATGAATATTCAAAAGGATATCAGTTGATTGATCCTATAACCAAGAAAACACACATCAGCAGAGATGTAGTATTTGATGAAACTTTCACATCAAATAATACACTTGTATATCTTAATGAAGATGAACCTAAGAAAGAAGCAACACCTCCTCAGAAGAAGGTTCCTAAGTGGTATACTAGTACATTGCAAGATTCAAAATTGACATCACTTCCAGATCTAACTCTAGATCGACCCGCTACTCGCAGTATGACTCAACACAAAAGAGCAGATGATGCAACAACAATAACAGATGTTGATGACCTTTGTCAACATTTTGATGATTTATCTATGAATGTAGAAGATGATGAGGATATAGATATGGAAGATGAAAAAGTCTATCTGACAAAACTAGATGAAAAAGAACCCACATTAGTCTTAGATGCACTTAGTAAAGATCAATGGAAAACTGCTATGGATGCAGAACATACATCTCTAATGAAAAATCAAACTTGGAAGTTAGTGAATTTGCCTTCAAGAAAGAAACCCATTGGTTGCAAATGGGTATTCAAGATCAAATATAAGGCAAATGGTGCAATAGATAAATATAAATCCCGACTTGTTGCAAAGGGCTATGCACAAAAAGAAGGCATAGACTATGAAGAGACATTTGCTCCTACTGCTAAAATGACCACTATTCGAGTTCTGTGTGCAATGGCAGCTCAATTTGGTTGGCAGCTACATCAGATGGATGTAAAGAGTGCTTTCTTAAATGGTGACCTACAAGAAGAGGTCTATATGTCTCAACCTGAAGGTTTTATAGTTCAAGGGCAAGAACAAAAAGTCTGTAAACTGGTCAAATCTCTATATGGAATTAAACAAGCTCCTCGAGCTTGGTATATCAAAATTGATAGTCACCTAGTGCAACATGGGTTTAGAAGAAGTCCTGTAGATCCTAATCTATATATCAAGAACAATGGTTCTAACATAGTAATTCTAGTACTATATGTGGATGATCTGATCATAACGAGCAGTTCAGAGAGTATGATCAAAACAGTTAAGAAAGATCTTAATACCTATTTTGAAATGACAGATCTTAGACTTCTCCACTATTGTATTGGTCTAGAAGTAACTCAATACAAGCATTGCATACAAGTTACTCAAAAGAAATATGCCATGACTCTAATTGAAAAGTATCGGATGACTGACTGCAAGCCCAAAGCCACACCAATGGAAGCAGGAATTAAGTTATCCCGATTTGATGAATCTCCTAAAATAGATAGTACTCTCTATCGTCACTTGATTGGGAGTCTCATCTATCTCAAAAACACCAGGCCAGATCTTAGTTTTGTTGTGGGTTATCTTTCATGATTCATGCAAGATCCTAAAGTTAGCCACTGGAAAGCAACAAAAAGAGTCCTTCACTATGTCCGTGGTATGACATATATCGGCCTGGAATACAAAAAGAACAACAAGTTCTATCTTCAAGGGTACACGGACTCTGATTATGCTGGATCCATAGATGACCGAAAATCAACTGCAGGTTATATTTTTCACCTTGGATCTGGTCCTGTCTCTTAGCATAGCAAGAAGCAACATGTTGTTGCTATCTCTTCTACTGAGGCAAAATATCGAGCAGCTAGTGGAGTAGTATGCGAGATCATATGGTTATGTCGCATCCTCATAAATATGGGCCTTCCAAAGAAAATTCCTTTACATTTATTCTGCGACAATCAAGGTGTTCTGAATCTTGTCAAGAATCCTATCTTTCATGATCGAACCAAACACATTGACACTAGGTGTCATTTCATTCGAGATGAGGTTCCAAAGCATCATATTCAGCTCCACTACATTCCCACAGATGAGCAAATAGCGGACATCTTCACCAAAGCGCTTTCTCGAGTCAAATTTGAATTGTTTCGCAATGCTATGTGTAGTCAACATTAATGTAATAAGGGGGGATGTTAGAATATTTAGTATATCATATATTACATTAAATAAGTTAACCATTTCAGTTGAGAAACTGCCCAGCATAGTTCAAACTGCCTCAATGGAGTTCTTTGTAAATCTTATATATTTACCATGAATATGAAGAGCAAGGTAATGATTCAGTTTCTAATAAGGAGTGCAATGAAAGTTGACTAAGACAAGGAGTTACATTATGAAAATAGTGTTATAAAAGCCGACGAAGACTAGGAGTGCAATGAAAGCCAACTAAGACCAAGAGTTACATTATGAAAATATTGTTATAAAAGGAGTGTTGCTTGAAGAATTGAAGTGTGGTGAAAGTGTGCAAAATGTGGTCGTAAGAGCGTAGAGAGCGCAGAGGTGGCGAAAATATGGAGAAGTGCACAGAGTGAGCGCAAAGAGGGCTAAGTGCGTAGAGTGGGTGCAGAGAGGACTGTAAGAGGGATGTATGAGTGCAAAAAGTGTGTGTTGCAAAAATAGGACTAAGAGGCAGCTGAAAGAAGGTGAAGTATGGCTGTAAGAGCAGAGAAGATGTGTGTGTTTCATGAATAGTGAGAGAGATTAGGTAATAAATAGACCAGTCAGGGTCTTGTAAAAGCGAAGGTATTTTTTTGTCAAACTTCTAGATTCAAAATTGAAGTCCAAGTTGCTGCTTGGCATCAGGGGTTGGTGCTCCTTCCAGTTGGTGCTGGTAAATCAAGGGTTGGTGCTCCTTCCAGTTGGTGTTGGTAAATCAGGGGTTGGTGCTCCTTTCTATTGGTGCAGATAAATCAGGGGTTGGTGCTCCTTCCAGTTGGTGCTAGTAAATCAGGGGTTGGTGCTCCTTTCTATTGGTGTAGATAAATTAGGGGTTGGTGCTCCTTCCAATTGGTGCTAGTAAATTAGGGGTTGGTGCTCCTTTCTGTTGGTGCAAATAAATTAGGGGTTGGTGCTCCTTCCAGTGGGTGCTGGTAAATTGATTGTAAAGTTGGTTCTTTACAAAGGCTAGATTTGGATGGGAGTCCAAGCAGTCAATTTTTGAGGAGTAGCCAAATTGGTGAACCTCGATAAATCTTGTGTTGTGTGATGTTCTCTTGTAATACTTGATTTATTTGGTTTTAAGTTTTAATTGTTTCATATTTAAGAGTTTTGGATTTAATTTTAAAGAACTACATTGATTCACCCCCCCTCTCAGTGCCATTGTGAAACTAACAATTGGTATCAGAGCCAAGTTCCCTTTTCAGGCTAAATCAGTCTAAGTTGATATTGGATTAGTATGCAATGGGTAATAAGAACAAATCCTCCTCCAAAAAGGCATTTTAGTCAATTTCAATTCCTGTGGAAGAGAAAATTGAATTAGAAAATATAGAAGGAATGAATTCTGAAGTATGTGATGAAAAACTTGAGGTTGAGGTAGATCTAGAAGGTGAGTTGATCGCTGCACTTAAAGAGTTGAGTATATAAACGAAAAAGAACAAAAGACTATCCAAGAAGTTGGAAGAATATGGGGATAAGATTGAAGATCTCTTATTACAAGTTCATAAATCCAAAGAAGCCTTGAAGTCACACTTGGATGATAAAGTTGATGTATGTAGCAAACGTGAAGAGGAATCTAACAAATTTATTAGTGATCTAAAGCTGCAAGTAGAAGAGTCCAAAAGGATTGAAGAAACTCTCAGGTCACAGATCAATGAGAGAGAGATTGTTTGCTACAAACAAGAAGAAGAGATTGTTTTATTGAAGAAACAACTAGAAGAGGCCAATACAAATATCAAATTTGAGAAGAGCACAGAGTTGCTAGATAAAATGATAAAGCAACAAAGAATCTCCACAGCTAATCTTGGTCTTGGATATGAAGCTGAACAACCTTCATCTTCCAAATATGTAGAGAAGAAGTTCACTGTTGAAGGATCGAAGCAAGAAAAGTTTGAAGCTGAATCTTCAAAAGGAAGAAAATATCAAAGGAGATCTATAGCAAAGCAACCACAACAAAAGAGGTTCTATCACTCTCACTCTATTCATAATAATACTTTTAATGGCTATTATTTCAGATGCAACTATTATGGTTACAAGGTAATTTATTGTGGATTGAATAATAAATCAAAGAGTTATGCTCGTAGAAATACATCTACTTTTTTGAGTGAACACCATGTGCAATGTTTTAAATGTAATGGTCATGGGCACATAGCAAGGTTTTGTCCAAGCACTTTTGTATATAATCTAAGGCAAGACCGTAGATTTCATTAGACACAAAGAATGCAATATAGACAGGGAATAAATCATGTGCATAAAAGAAAGAAAAATAATCAACCATCAAGTATGCACAAGAGACAACCACACAAAAGAAATGTTCAAGTTCACGAAAAGGTTCAAAATAGGGATGTACTTGAAAAACTCAAGCCCAAGTTCAAGAAAGTTTGGAGAAAGATAGAAGAAAGGAAATCATGTCTCCTTGTACTGAAGGAGACTATGCCGCTATTGCACTAAGCAACTCCAAGTAGCACATCCTCAGGGAGAGCAATCTTAAAAATTGTTATTTTAAATGCTCCTATGTGTTTGTTTGGTTATTTGAGGATGAAAGGCAAGTAGTTAGGGGGAGTTGTCGTATAGTTGTCAAAATGTGTTTCAGTTCATGTAGTTGTTTGTGGAGGTGTCATGAAGGTGGTGATTAAATTGAGAAGTTAAAGCAATATGAAGGTGGCTCAATAAAATTTGGAAATAATGATGGAGCTAAGATAGCTGGCAAAGGTTCAGTTAAGATCAGTGATGGAAAAATCAAATCAAAATAAGTCTTGTTTGTGGTTGGTCTAAAGCATAACTTGTTGAGCGTAAGTAAGATTTGTGATCGAGGTCTAGAAGTATGAGTTTGAGTAAGGTGCACTATAGTTGGCCATGAAGTGTTTGACAAAATGTCTTCTCCTGATTTGAACAGTTGAAAGTAAGGTGTGACCAATAGTGACTGTAGAAAACATAGACCAGGTTGAAAATATAAAAAAGATTTGGTTGGTGTTGTGGTACAGTGTTTGGTGCTTGTACAGAGTTGGCAGTGAAATTGCAATTTTGGTACAGTGTTGGCCAAAATTTGGTACAAGTGTGAGTCACTTGACAATTTTTTGACAGGTGCAAAATTAGCGCAGGAGGCTTGTTTGCAAGAATAATTCCAAGCAATCCGAAAAGAGTTAGATGCTAAATTCGAACTGAAGTTTTGGACAGTTTTATGTGACAACAGTGAAGAGGATTCTTCGATACCTCAAGGGAACTATGGAGTATGGGTTATGGTATCTGAAATGGAAGGACCTCACCCTTATTACGTATTCATATGCAGATTGGGTAGGATGTGTAGAATTCAGAAAAGCAAACAGTGGAAAGTTGATAGCATCTGGATCGAGGACATCTGGAAACCTGTACACTCTCTCAGAGACTTCAGAAGGAGCTTGCTTGATTGGAAAGGAAGAAGAAAATTTGTTGTGACACAAGAGGCTCGGTCATATTAGTTTTGAAAATCAAGTAAAAATCATCTCAAAAAGGGCAGTGGGAGATATTCCCAAGAATTGACTAGCTATCAAGACCACATTGAGCATTTATGTATCTGTTTATCTTTTTACTCATGTTTGTGATTTTTTCTAAGTGTAATAATTTTTGCCTGAGAATGTTGTGCATGGACTCAGGGGGAGTTTGCAGCAGCCCTTCGACATTGTTGTCAAAGGGGGAGAAGAGTTACAGGAAATTGCACGTGTGTTGCCAACAATTCCAAAGGGGGAGATTGTTGAGCAAGGTGCAACGCCATTATTGTCATTGTTGTCAACACAGTTAGATAGATCGGTTGGTGCAGTGGACAGGATTTCAGAAGTTATTCAGAGTATGTACAGTGATTTTCCAAGAAGACCGAAGTGGCCCATATGCTAAAGATCAAAGGAAAAGCAAAATACAACAAGAAGGAAAAAGTGTCGCGATATCGCGACATGTTGAGGAAGAAGGAAAAAGTGTCATGATTTTGCGACAAGTTGAGCAAGAAAGAAAAAGTGTCGCGATATCATGACATGTTGAGCAAGAAAAAAAAAGTGTCATGATTTCGTGACATGTTGGAAGAGAAAGAGAAAGTAGGAAAAAGTGTCGTGATTTCGTGACATATTGGAAGAGAAAGAGCAAGCAGGAAAAAGTTTCGCGATTTCGTGACATGTTGGAAGAGAAAGAGCAAGCAGGAAAAAGTTTCGCGATTTTGCGACATGTTGGAAGAGAAAGAGCAAGCAGGAAAAAGTGTCACGATTTCGTGACATGTTGGAAGAGAAAGATAAAGTAGGAAAAATTGTCATGATTTCACGACATGTTGGAAGAGAAAGAACAAGCAAAAAAAATTGTCACGATTTCGCGACATGTCACATTTTCGCGACCAGAAGAGAAGAGAAAGAGCAAGAGAGAAAAAGTGTCATGATATCGTGACATGTCGCATTTTTGCGACCAGAATAGAAGAGAAAGAGTAAGAGAGAAAAAGTGTCGCGATATCACGACAAAAGCAAAAAGGAAGAGTATGGAGGAAAAAGTGTCACGATATCGCAACAAAAGAAAAGAGAAAGAGTATGGAGGCGAAAGTGTCACGATATCGCGACATGTATTTTTGTGGGCTAAAGTCAAGAAAAGGACAAAGAGGCAAAAATGTCACGATATCGCGACATGTATTTTTGTGGAACACAGCAACAAAAGAAGACAAAGAGGCAAAAATGTCATGATTTCGTGATAGGTTGCATGTGCGCGATGCAAGAAGAACCCAACTGAAATAAGAAGTGTGACAGTGGATGGATGTCACTACGGTAGTTACAGGGGCCATTACAGAGTGAATTCATGTAGCTAAAATAAGAAGAGTGAACAAAATTCAGTATGACGATTACAAGGACTGTTATAGAATGAAATCTTCGAGCGGTGGATATACGGAACATCTTCATTAGTTGAAGCCGACGAAGACCAATGAAAGCCGACAAAGACAAGGAGTTACATTATGAAAATATTGTTATAAAATCCGACGAAGACCAGGAGTGCAATGAAAGCCGACTAAGACAAGGAGTTACATTATGAAAATATTGTTATAAAAGCCGACGAAGACCAGGAGTGCAATGAAAGCCGACTAAGACTAGGAGTTACATTATGAAAATATTATTATAAAAGGAGTGTTGCTTGGAGAATTGAAGTGTGGTGAAAGTGTGTGAAATGTGACTGTAAGAGCGAAGAGAGCGTAGAGGCAGCAAAAATATGGCGAAGTGCACAGAGTGAGCACAAATAGGGCTAAGTGCATAGAGTGGGCACAAAGAGGACTGTAAGAGGGTTGTATGAGTGCAAAAAGTGTGTGCTATGAAAAGATGACTGATAGGCAACTGAAAGAAGGTGAAGTGCAGCTGTAAGAGCAAAGAAGATGTGTGTGTTTCATGAACAGTGAGAGAGGTTGGGTAAGTAATAGACCAGTCAGGGTCTTGTAAAAGCAAAGGTATTTTTTTGTCAAACTTCTAGATTCAAAATTGAAGTCTAAGTTGCTGCTTGGCATCAGGGGTTGGTGCTCCTTCCAGTTGGTCTTGGTAAATCAAGGGTTGGTTATCCTTCCAATTGGTTCTGGTAATTCAGGGGTTGGTTCTCCTTTCTATTGGTGTAGATAAATTAGGGGTTGGTGCTCATTCTAGTTGGTGCTGGTAAATTAGGGGTTGGTGCTCCTTTCTATTGGTGTAGATAAATCAGGGTTTGGTGCTCCTTCTAGTTGGTGCTAGTAAATCAGGGGTTGGTGCTCCTTTCTATTGGTGCAGATAAATTAGGGGTTGGTGCTCCTTCCAATGGGTGCTGGTAAATTGATTGTAAAGTTGGTGCTTTGCAAATACTAGATTTGGATGGAAGTCCAAGAAGTCAATTTTTGAGGAGTAGCCAAATTGGTGAACCTCGGTAAATCTTGTGTTGTGTGATGTTCTCTTGTAATACTTGCTTTATTTGGTTTTAAGTTTTAATTGTTTCGGCTTTAAGAGTTGTGGATTTAAGTTTAAATAACTACACTGATTCACCCCCCCTCTCAGTGCCATTGTGAGACTAACAACATCTTCATTAGTTGAATCCGACGAAGACCGACGAAAGTCGACAAAGATCAAGAGTTACATTGTGAAATCCAATGAAGACCTGGAGTTATGTTATGAAAGCCGACGAAGACAAGGAGTTACATTATGAAAACATTGTTATAAAAGGAGTGTTGCTTGGAGAATTGAAGTGTGGAGAAAAATATGGCTAAGTGTGCAGAGTGAGCATAGAAGCAGCCGAAAGATGGTGAAGAGCGCAGAGTGAGCGCAAAGGTGGCTGAAAGATGGCGAAGTGCACATAGTGAGCGCATAGAGGGCTAAGTGTGTAGAGTGGGTGCAGAGAGGACTGTAAGAGGGCTGTATGAGTGTGGAAAGTGTGTGCTACAAAAAAAGGGCTGAGAAGAAGCCGAAAAAGGGTGAAGTGCGGTTGTAAGAGTGCAGAGTGCAGAAACTATGTGTGTTCCATGAATCATGAGAGATGTTGGGTAAGCAATAGACCAATCAGGGTATTGTAAAAGTGAAGGCATTTTTATGTCAAACTTCTAGATTCAAAATTGAAGTCCAAGTTGCTACTTGGTATCAAGGGTTGGTGCTCCTTCCAGTCGGTGTTGGTAAATTAGGGGTTGGTGCTCCTTCCAATCGATGATGGTAAATCAGGGGTTGGTGATCCTTTCTGTTGGTGCAGATAAATCAGGGGTTGATGCTCCTTCCAGTTGGTGCTGGTAAATCAGGAGTTGGTGCTCCTTTCTATTGATGTAGATAAATCAGGGGTTGGTGCTCCTTTCTATTGGTGCAGATAAATCAGGGGTTGGTGCTCCTTTCTATTGGTGCAGATAAATCAGGTGTCGGTACTCCTTTCTATTGGTGTAGATAAATTAGGGGTTGGTGATTCTTTCTCTTGGTGTAGATAAATCAGGGGTTGGTGCTCCTTTCTATTGGTGCAGATAAATAAGGGGTTGGTTCTCCTTCCAATGGGTGCTGGTAAATTGATTGTAAAGTTGGTGCTTTGCAAAGGCTGGATTTGGATGGGAGTCAAAGCAGTCAATTTTTGAGTAGCCAAATTGGCGAACCTCGGTAAATATTATGTTGTGTGATGTTCTCTTGTAATACTTGCTTTATTTGATTTTAAGTTTTAATTGTTTTGGCTTTAATATTTGTGGATTTAAGTTTAAAGAACTACACTGATTCACCCTCCCTCTCAGTGTCATTGTGAGACTAACAGTATTTAGACGAACATCTAAAAGTCACACTCAAGAATTCATGTTTTCTATAAAAGGATATAAAGAAAACTCTAAAAGTAGTAATCTGCATCATCAATGTTTGTTGTTGTCTAATTTGTACCATGAGAAAATTTCTAGCTTAGGCTATATTTCCCTTATCTCTTGTACCCCCTTTTCTCTAAAAAACTCAAAGGAACCAACCTTCTCTGGAGACTAGACAGATGAGCTCAAGCAAAATCTATCTATTCAATGTTGGCAAAGTCTAAGGCGCAACACTATTAACCGAAGGCAGATTTTGTTCCAATACTAACATTGAATTACGACCTACAAGAAAATAGAAAATTTTGAACTTCTATAGGGAATAATAAGTGGTATTAGTATTCAAAGGGACTACCATAATTTAGACATGTGACATATGCCCTTAGCCAGATAGCTAGTCCTAAGATCATTTTATGATGGATACAAATAAAATGAATATGAAAATATAAGAGCCTCAACAATGTAATAAAAATGATTATGTACACAAAATATATATAGAGTACCTAGGTGAATGATCAAAATATAATGTAATAAAAATTGATAGATGCTTGTAGGATGCAAAGAACCAAGGGCTCAACTTTTTACTAAATCATGATAAACTATCCTATGAACTTGAGAGATTTCTTGTAATACATAGTCAAGTATAAAATCATTAAGCAACTCATTTTTTATTAATTATTTGATATTAGTCATTAATTGTCTAACCGTATCTTTTTCTAAAATGATATTTATAAAGGGGGTTAAAGCCTTACCCATTTCAAATGGTTATAGGGGTCATATCACTTGGAATGAGATGCCACATACATTGGATTTTTGAGATTGTTCTACAATGACTAAAAGTGACCATTTCTTCAAGCTTTCCAATGTATCTTGATATGGTTGACTAAGATACATTTTTGGTTAGTCATGCTATCTTTCTAAAACATGCAACTCATTTAAATATATTAGGGGAAGCATTTTGGTATTTTATTGTAAAGGCTAGGCAAGAATATGTCAATTAATATATTAATTTGAATTGCTTGTAATAGGGTAAGAGGCATTAACCTTTGATTATGGTCTACTACACCAGCTTGTAATGGTGGTTGTCTTATACTATTACTTGTTTTTATCCTACCTTATTGTTTATCAGTCTATGAGGTATGAGATAGAGATAAGAATGCATGCATCATAGGAAAGGTCAATAGATAATGTGATATATGGATATAAATCAAATAGTTTATGTTACATCAATGGGAAAACTATTATGGGGAAAGATACTATTCAATTAAATGCCAAAGCGAGTCTATGCTTTGGAATATTTTTTTCTTTGAGAAAGCTATGCTTTGGAATGTTAGTTCATATCTTAGAAGTGTTTCCATGCCTTGGAGACACTTTCATGCCTCATAGGATTATTCGATGTATGAAAAAAGTGATTCCATTTTTGTCAATATAGATTCAATAAACACGAGTTAGGCAAGCACAAATTTGGTGTGAGTAACTTGTAGGCTTTGAAGGAAATATAATATTTTGTCCAAGGGTTTTAATTTGAATTTTAAGACATGCATAATTGTGTAGCCATATTTTTTCCCTTTTTGACATGTGCATTTAATTAAAATAGGTGCATCAAAAATACTTTATTTATTTCCCAATTCCTTAAGACACGTGGTTAGAGTTTTCAACTACAGGATTAGTTAATTTTTTTATCATGGGTGACAATACAATGGAGGAGATTAATGAGACATAAATAATTCAATAATAAACATGAAAAATTAAATAATTTATACCTAATGGTATGCCCAATTAATTTTGTGAGGGATAACCTTTTAATGAAATAAAAAAGAAGCAATAAAATAGTGGGAGATACTTTGAGGGAAAGAACATATGTGGTAGTGGATAACAAGGGATGGGTGCAAAAAATATAGTAATAATAAAAAATTATGTGGCCAATCATGATGTGGAACAAAGAAGTGTATAAAATTAAAGGAATTAAAGTATGTGAAAACGTCATTAGGATACATGATTTAAGGCATGTAACAAGGAAACTTGGTGATAAAATCTAGTGGTATGTAGCATGGAACATAGTACAAGGAAAGCATAAAATAAGGATGACACATGACATACATGAGTGGAGTGTTGTATTGGCATTAGAAAAAGGAGGTTGCATGTGGAATAGGGCCATGGTATTGAAAATGTAAAAGAGGTTGATCTACAATAGATGATCAAGAGCGAAGGTGCATATATGATGATGACTAAAGCAAACAATTGAGAGACAATAGATTTTACTAATATGTTGAAAACTGTTAAAGTAGAAGTGGTTCTAGAGTGGGTGTATTGGATGGCATACTTTCATCACCTAAGAGGTTTTTATGATGATGTCACTATAGAGTTTGTAGCAAACTGGCAAGATGGGGACAATCAACTGCACACATTAGAAATTGATAGATCTAAAGATAGAGGTCATGAGCACTCAGTATGAGTCACATAATATAGTATGGAGTCTATATCACCAATTTTTAAAGAAATTGCTAGTTGTGTAATGTCTAAGAAGAAGGAGGATGAGTTAGGATGCATTGTCGGTCGATAGATATAATGTTCAAGAAACACATCAAAGGGAGCTACAACAAGTAGCTAACTAAAATAAAAGCCATGATGAATGGTGATAAAGAAGGTAATGACTAGGAGATAATGAAATAGAGGAATCAAATGAGGAGAGATGTAGAAAAGAGAAAAGTTTACCCCAAGTAGAGACAATGGAAGTTGAGTCAAAGTATTCAAAAGAGAGATGGACATGAGTGGCAATAAAAATGGGTAAAAGAAAGCTACCTACGAAGGAGAAGGATATGTAACAACAATTACAAGAAGAAAATTGAAGGATTATCAAATTAGAGGTAAATATGCAATAGTGGAAGGAAAAAGTAGATGTAGGTTCAAGAGGGGACAAAGTTGAAGTTATGCAAAGCATACAAGATTAAGATGGAGGAATCTAGGAGTAGGAATGAATCCAGAAGAACTAGCCTATATAATAGCCATTAGAATAAATCCTATTGAAATACTATTGCAATTGCTTGATTTGATCGAACAAGTTGTGACAATGGTGGTGGAGGACAAGAAATAAGAGGGTGAGGTGGAGAAGCAATTAGAAGAGTGGGTAGCAATGCTACTAGTGTAGAATCATATATCGGAAAATAAATTAGCAAATAAAGATGAAGAGATAGAAAATTTAAATTGAATGGGTAAAGATGTTATGAAAGCTTGATCTACCACTTGTGCAAAGAGGAGTGTTCGAGCAGTGGATAAAATTTACGGGCAATGTTTGCAGTTATTTTTTTAAAATTTAATTGGTCATAACAACATCGCCACTTTGTGGTAAAATTACACTCACTAAAAAACTTCCAAGTGGAGATAAGATTCACGTAATTAGTAATTTTGTGGCTTCCTAAACTCCAACAATGTACTTATAATTTTTGGTAAGAGTGAACAAGAATTCGACGACACGTATTTCCTTGGTGGAACAAGAAAATTATCTTCGTACTAGTGGATTCCATTTTCTTCTATTTTTGGGTAGAAGATGGTGTGGTTTTAGCATTTGAATCAGTTGTGGTTCTATATAGACACGATGTACGAATTCCTCAAACCTAGCGTTCATGTTCTATGTGATGGACAAATGGCAGCAGTGATTTCTGGTGAAATTTTATAGAGCAATATACCATTTGATCCCCCATTTAAAGGCTTCCAAAATACTTCACAGTGATGAAATAAGATATTTCTAACATGATCCAAAAGAATAGTGTAATTTATTTATTTACACCAACACAGTTTTTTTTTTCACATCACAAAGCAAGATTTTTGAGTAAATTGGATTTGAAAGGAAAAAGGAAGCAAGATTCAGAAGAGCTTTGATTCACTAGTGAGATTGGAAAACCTGAGACTTTTTGGGAGAGATTATCCAGCCATAATTCCTAAATTTTATTCGTCCATAGTTGTTGAGCACTGAGCAGATAAAAAGCACTATAAATTCAGTGTTGGTGAGCATCAAAAAGGTGCAAGATAGCAAAAGCGAGTTTTAATTTAAATTTTTATGTGGATTTCCAAAGTTCGAGGAATCTCCCATTAACACATATTTGGTTTCATCAGGGTATCATAGTTTAATATTCTACTAAAGGACTAGTAATATAAGTGTTACTACCTGGTTATAACGTACATCAAGCAAGGAGAAACCAATCTATCATTCCAATCAGTGTTAGCAATTGTAGATGAAATGACTTATCTATCGCAGAGTTTTGCATCAATATCCATGATATTATTTTTTTGGTAGATACCTACAAGTGTCTCATAAATTTTTTGTATGCATCTTCAACACAGCTCCCATTTTTCAACAAGCATCTAATCGAATTATTTTCCAAATATACATCGTCTGCTAAAAACTTTTGCAACTTAAAGGTGTAGCTAAAATTGTACATCCGATGACTACCAAACACCAAATCGTTATCCTTGGCCATTAAAAGAAGCTTCACATCCATTCACCAAATTCACATCCATTCACCACACTACTCACATCCTTTAAAAAACCATCAGCAAGAAAAATTATTAGCAAGAATAAAATTTGTCACCAATAATTGGTGAATTATTGTCAGTAAAATTTGGTGAAATTTTTTGGCCCATTATTATTGTGTTGTAATCAATTGTAGGAAATCTCAAGCAACAAATACTCCTGCAAATCCATAAAAATATCTTCAATACATAGTAGCTAATTGTGAATAAGTATACAAAAAAATGTTCCACTTCCAGACAGAGCATCCAATATTATATAGACGTATAACTCCTCATCCATAAGCAATATTGTAAATTAGGTCACGTCTTATTCATTCTTGCTAGATTAAAGAATTTTTGATCAAATGGTAGGGCCTACCAGTAGAAGAAGATACAAGGGAACCAAAAGGTATTTTCGAGTCATTTCTAGCTTTGACGACAAAGCTTTCCGAGGAGGGAAGCCATGTTACATCACCAATATAGCTAGTTGACTATATTTCTAATTTTCATCAATTTATTGATTTATTATTATTTATAGATGTAGGTTGTTTTACATTTAATCATCATTCAAAATCATAATCTATTTGCATATCCCGCAACAGACTTAGCCCTCCTTAATTGGCAAATATTAATTTAATTTATTCATTACGATCATTTTTATTTGGTTTGCAAGTAAGTTTCACTTCAAAGAATCAAGACCTATTGTGTGAGATGTACCTACACAACATGGTAGTTCCAAACAATATCAAGTGTAATCCAAATACATATGTTAGTGATATCCAACTAAGGGAATTCATGTCTGCCATGGTTGTCAAAGTAGAGGTAATGTGCTAGTAGGAAGAGTACTAGCTAAAGGAGAATCATTTAGGGCTCATGGTGTAAGGGGAGCATGTGCTACCAAATGCAAAATGACAAATTTTAGGGGACTCTATAAAATTTTATAGTGCAAGGAGAATATTATATAAGAACAAAGAATTTACAAGCATCAATATGAATATTTGACTAGAATATTTGAACAAGGAGTGCAAAATGGAAGTTTGATGAAAGGGGCACTCCACCCAACACTCGTACAATACTCAAAATCATAGAAAAATTCAATAGAAACCCCACATCTAATATTAAATCATATAAAAATTCAATGGAATCCCCACATCAAATATTTATTCAATCAAATTCAGTCATCCAAGCGTAAAATAATGACAAGATTGCATAGATTCAATAAAATAAGTGTTTCTTGTATTAATATTTGCAAATAATCCCCAATTACAATCACGCCCCTCTTAGGGTCACTTGAATGATGATACAGTTAATACAATACCAAAGCCCTCAACGGGGTAGGCGCACTAATGTTGCTTTTCAACTAGTCACAAACTTCTCTAGGGTGGAGTTGCCCTCTTCTTCACATTGGGGAAGGAACTTGATGGTTGAATCGCCTTCGAATATATTCCCTTTGATCAAGAAACAACATAAAAACATCAAAAAGATAGGCAACCTCTCATGATGAGGCCCTTTTGGTAAAAATGCATAAAGATACTATTAAAAGTGTATATTCAATAAAGCATGAAAAAGCATCTCTAAACTATGTTAATTGGATCAAAATTTATGGAATTTCATAAAGGAAGACAACAATTAAACAATGAATGGATTAATTACGTGAAATAGAGCATGAAAGCACATAAAGAATCTATTAAAGCCTACTTGATGCAAATGCAATGAGACTATTCTAAACTTAATTCTACTAGTCAAAAATCTTCTAAACTACAACTAAACCATAAAAGTGTCTAATCTAAGCTAACTAGATGATCAAAAATAGAAACAATAAGGTGGTGATACCTCTACTGCAAACCACAGCTCTGGTGATATGTTTGTACTGTAAACCATGACTAAAAGCCACGGTGAGCTCTCATATAGGTTTACCCTTAATTTCAAGGGAAGTGGGCTTGACCTCCTTGTCCAAATTAATGTTCAATGGTCACCTTCGGTGTCCTCAGGATGATTTAGCTGTTGATTCACTGTGAGGGGCCTTTGTTTGCCTAAATATGTACTTCTAGTCTCTCCTAGGCTCCAAGGGCATCCATAATTCAATTCATCATGAATATCGGTAAGTAGGTAGGGGATAAGTGCAATAGATCTCTCTCAGTATGCTCAGTTGAGTGTACAATTCGACAGGGCTTCGCTGCTCAAATCTCCAATGCTCTCTCTCTTTTACCCTAATTTGATGGGGTTTTTATAAGATTACCCAAGGGCTAGGGGTGGCTTCATGGAGAAGCCAAGATCAAGAAGGGGTGGTTAGGATAGTTGGATTGGAATCTTCCATCCTATAACCACTGTCTTCTAGATCAAATGGTCATTCAAACCGTTTTGGCTTGAATGAAGGCCAACTAAACTTTAGTTAAGACCGCAGGTTATAGCTGTGGTGTAGAATGTAAACCGTAGGTCTCAGCCATGGTTTAGCCTGTAGACCACAAGTCTGGGCTATGGTTCAGACTGATTAGGCCAAGGAGCCCAAATTGAGTGGTTAGAACCACTACTCTATCTTGGATTCTATCCAAGATCCTCCATATGGTCTTGTAGCATGTCCATATGAGTATTCACCCTCGACATGACACGTTTTAGGTGTCTAAATATGCCCCTTTTGAGATGCGTTATGAGATCGAACAACGATGAGCAAAAATATACCTCCTAAAATGATGTCGAAGGTTCTATGATGATCATTAGTTGAATCAACATTAGATGCCTCTTGTCCCACAAAAGGATGCACATCCTAGAATCATTGCTTCCAACTGGGTGAAAGTCTTACATTTGAAAATCTTGCACTCACCATCATGCATTCGGGTAGCATTTGATGCTACAATAGGAGTTAGGCCTATATAACTGAAAGGAGAAGAGATACAAACAAATTATCACATTTTCTATTTGCCCCAAGCAACAAGGTAAGCTTATGATAGCTATTGACAATGATTTGCAAGTACGAACATAATTTTAACAAGATCAAGGGATCCACAATCTCTAGGATCTTCTATTGATTTTTATTATGATTTGATATTATGACTACCCCCTCAAGCAATGAGTCGATGAGGGTAATGACAATGATTAAAGCGACGATTTTGCTTGACCACCATGGATGATTCGAACAAATTTAGATTGGAGCATATTAATGCCTTGGCTAGTCCTAGTTCAACTTATGATTCCAACTATTAATAGTGATTGCACATTCCTATCCCATGGAGTAGTCGGGCTAAAATAGCCGTATTAGGGAATCGAAATGAGACAACTCCAATTAGATTTGTGTTGAATCAAGTTATCGATGATTTGCTAAAATATGTCATAGGAGACATGACATGAAACGTCTCGTTCCAGTGGAGAAGTCCAGCCATTAAGGCCTTCTTAGGGATTGAAAAGAAGCATATCATATCAACGATGATAATTTTACCCCAAATTTCCTTATGGTAATTTACTCATCTTATTGGATTGCATGGATCGCAAGTCGTTGCAACCACCAAGTGTATAGGGTAAAGTATTGAATACGAGGTGCATTTGGTTTTTGAATTATTTGATTTTTTTGTTTGTTAATTTTGAATTTTTGAATTGATCCTGGTGCTTGAACATCACCAAATTTACAAAATTTAACTTCTTTTATTGAAATTTGATCCGTTAGGAGTCATTAGTTTACCTTTTTAGACCTTCCCATGATGGTTTTTGACTAAATTTGCTACCAGCTCCAAACCGTGGCTAGGGTCTATGGGTCCCTATTGCAATTTTGAGAACCGCGGGTGTCAGCTGCCATCTACGCAGAATAAGAAAAGCTTATAAAAGGTTCAATTTTTAAATTTGCTTCATTATTCCTTAACAATGACTGGAAATTGCAAATCTTTAACAGTGACAACTTAAACCTGACCTGACCCTACCAAACATTTACACCCATATCTTACACACCGCATGATGGTAGACCATGCGCAAGCTTCATCCAGCTGAGGCCGCGATGAAGGCAAGGTAATTCAAAACCGAGACCTTGCATCCATTACCAGTAAAATTAACCTCATTAAGAAATGGGCTAATTGAACCTAATTAAACTGTTGGTAACGAACCTCATGTTAGATTAGGCTAGTTTAGGTTTTATTAATATATTTTTTTGTTTTTTCGATGGGGGAAATAACCCTAGCTGTATGTTAGTTGGACACCGTAGGTACCATCTGCGGTTCCCAATTGCCCAATTTGGGACCATAGCTACCAGCTACGATCCACATTTAAACTCCCAACGGTTAATTTTTGATCGCATGCAAACCGCAGGGTTGACTTGTAGTTCATGGAATTTAGGAAATGTTTATAAAATTTTTAATTTTCCTAAGGTTTTATAGGTATTTAATGCTAATTAATTCATTTTTGACTTGTCTAAGTGACATTTTTTATTTTTATGACTGTATGATGACATGTTTTTGTATTTTTATCAATTTTTAGATGTTTTTGATGCTTTTTTAGGTCATTTTTAAATGTTTTTGCTTGTATTTTTAGCTAGAATTTAGCTTATACCATGATTTTATTTCATACATTGACCTCTAGAGCTTGCGAGCCAGACATTATTAAGACTCTCTGTGGACATCTCACTCTTGGGGAGCAGAGATGCTTCGGAGCCATCAAATTTGGCTATGTCCTAGATCTACCCATGATTAGGGTGGATCAAGCTTATCTGACTACGTTGGCCCAGCATTGGAATGCGCAGACCAACACATTTCACCTGCCTATAAGTGAAATAATTATTACCCTAGAGGATGTATACCGGATCTTTAGGATCCTTATTGATGGCGAGGCCATCACCTCTTCTACTTCTGGGGCTAAGGGACCCATTTTTTATGTGATCTTTAGCGATTGAAGTCAAAAGGCTCAATGAAAGATCGATCATGGAGGAGTTCACATTGGATACTGGTAGGGTGAGTGGATATTCTCTGTGAGGAAGGCCATATTTATGCACCTGGTGGTGCAGGTTGTTCTTCCATACTCCTCGGGTGCAAGGATTCCCTGGAACCTCTTGGCCACTGTCAGGAGAGTGACTCAGAGCTCCATGGATCAACCACTGTGATTGGACTTGGGGATCACCCTACTATGCTATATTTACATGGAGTTATATCAGGTTATTGACCAAAGTCTCCATGGGATTAGTTGTAGCCTACTGCTACAGATTTGGGGTTGGTAGCACATTAGGATAGAGCATCCTAGAGATCTACCACTACACATTATGGACATTGATGATGGTGATCGATGCTACACCACATGCTGGCCTTATGAGGAGGAAGGCTTCAGGAGCAGGATCCATGTCGACCATACTGAGCACTACATTACACGGTTTGCATCTCTTGGGTAGGATGACATTGAGTGACGTCCTTACATGGATTGCCCAACTTGGACAGAGGCTAGTGAGTGGCTATGATAGGCTCACCAAGATAGATGGATACTTGACCAAAAGGTCAAGATTAGAGAGTATCAATTCTACTCTCAGGTCCTATGGTAGTTTAACCTAGTGCTGGACATTCTAGAGATTCCTTTCTCTTACATGCGTCTAGTCTTGGAGACACATCTACCATGGATTTAGCCTATACAATTAGGATATGAGGTTGATGACTTCTAGGAGTCTAGAGTTGATAGGGTTGTGACCACCCCACCATATAATGCTTGGTGGTCTATGTTATGGTGGTACATATCAGGGCCTCTGAGCAGGGTATATGACCAGGTAGAGGCGACGGTTGACCCAGATGGGCGCAAGGTGCGTCAACGGAATGACAGGAGATGGGGTGCAGAGGCTGTAGCAGAGGATGACCACCCCTATGGATTTTGATGTAGATGAGGAGTCTTCCAAGGAGAGTGAGGTCCATCCTAATAACATGGAGGGGTTGATCCTAACTTAAGTTGCTAACTTATAGAGTTAGATTAGAAGGTATCAGACTCATCAGTTGGAGCAAGATACTACTATCGCCAGTCTAGAGATGAAGCTAGCTAACCGAGATAGGAAACTAGCTATGGCTTAGGAGCAGGTCTCAAGTCTCATAGAATAGGCTATAATAGTAGAGCTCTAGGTTCATGAGCTCACTAGTGCAAGTGATTTGGCACTGGTACAACAGGGTGAGGCTGTAGTAGAGAGAGATCTGCTTAGGGCACAAAGGGGGGATCCTCCATCCTCTCAGATTATCATGGGACCTCAAACTACTCCATCAATTGCATTTCCAAGAGATGGTGATCCTATGGTAGAGGTCAGGCAGTTAACTTCACTCATAGAGGAGGTAAATGACCTATGTGATGTAAGGGCAACTCAAATCTCTTAGTTAGAGGGCTACATCAAACTACAGGTCTTGGAGATACCTGAGGATAGACATGTTATGGGGTCTCAGTGGACCAGGTCCAGGACTACAGGGTAGTCCACAGTGAGCTCTAGACAATAGATGCATAGGATAGAGAGGATGCACATGTCCTCTAGCACTCATGGAGGTAGCTCACACAAGAGTCATAGGGATACATGTGCAACCTCTAGTCACCGGTCTAGCTGCTTAGACATTTTGATATCCCATGTGCTAGGCCTCTTTGGGTTAGGTGGTACATAGGGTCCTTAGTAGGGCACCGAGTAGGCACTAGAGCCAACTGCATAGCATGCTCTAAAGCATAGGCCTGAGGGAGGTAGTGAGAGCTCCAGTTCAGGGGAGTAAGCCAAAGCTAGGGCTCTACTAGAGCTAGGCTATATTTTTGCATATGTACCATTTTAGTGTAAGGTCTAGGACCTACATGATTGTAGCCTATGGGCATTTTATACTCTTGATGTACTCTTTGAGATATCTATATATATATATGATCTAATCATTGATGGATCATTATGTGTACTTGTGTATATATTTTTAATTTTATGTTTATGTTATGCACATGGATGCAATGCTTATGTTAATTTGATGTTATATGATGTGATGTATGGATGACATGCACTAGATAGCTATTTAATTTATGATGATGATGATATGCAATGATCTAGATGCTTAGATGTGCGATTTATGATAGATGCATATGGATGCATAGTTTTCTCTTAACGCATATTTGATATTGGTTTATTGTATGCATTAATGTATGTAATGATTTATTTACACGATGGTAATATAATGTAAATGAACTCGTATGCTTTAATCACTTAAAACATAAGGAATGAATGCAAATATGTTTATCAATCTAATGTATGACACCACATAATGTATAAAAATCATGAATGTAATTGAAAATCCTTAAGATAAGAATTTAATAAATTAATCACCCATATATGAAATGCAATGAATGCAGTTGTATGATGCGAATGATATAATGTGTCATTCTATTTTCTTTTGCAAATTTGAAAAATATGTACGATATAGTCAGTGGCCATCTAAATATTATTTCTAATATCAATCTAGTATCTATCCTATATCTTGATTGTGGTTTATATGATGACGTATCATGGACTCGATACTTTGCAATTTGATGATTTATGGTTTGTGATATTTGATATTTTGTTGCTATGAGAGAGATTTTTGAGGTTTTCCATGAGACTCAAACACCCTAATAGACTTATCAAAAGTTGCACACTAACCACACTAGACTTCTGAGATAAAAGTATTTTGCTAGGATAGACCCTAACTATTCATTATCCCTGTGTGTGCACATGATTATTTTAATATAAGACACGAGAATTCCTCGATATCATATGGGATTATTTCAGCCCATTGCTAATATAGGGGTACCACAAATGTCTTATCCAATCCCAAGTTTAGATTTTAGTTGGACTAAGCCACTAAGAAATGCAAGACACCTGAATCTAGCTCCTCCACATTCAAACATTAGTTTGCCCACAAGTGAGATGCAAGTTTATCAGAAATATCATAATGCGTAAGGTATAGTAGTGCCAATGATTCTAGGGATTTAGATTCATTCCTTTCTATCCTTCAATTTTTGGGATACTTTACTCATATGTAGTGAAGTAAGGGAGTCAATTCCATCTTCATTCTGAATTGTCTCTAGATCTTCATTTGATATCTCTTTGAACTGGATTTTTGATCTTCATTTGATCTCCACTCAAACTTTTGATTTATGATATTCATTTGATCTTCATTTTGAACTTGATTTTAAGCATTTTTTTCATATCTTCATTCGATCTTCACTTTTTGGCATTCACATTTAATAATTTTCTTCAAAAAATTTCCTTTGGGGGATTTACCTTGGAAAATTTGTTTCTGGTATATCGATTTAGGATATCGATCTTATGATATCAGTATGGGATATCAATTTGGGAAGTCGATCTATGATATCGATCTACGGTATCAATCTTGAGGATTGATGTAGGATATAACTTTGGGATATTGCTCATTTTATCGTAAGGGATTCTAAATAGGGAACTAATTTGTCCTTTTTCCAACTACCAATATTTCCCATACCATCCGTATAGAGGGATAAGCAATAATAACTCTTTTTGCTTTAGGATACCCGGTCCTACTTCATGGCTTTCATCTTCCCCTAGTCCTTGTTAGGATTGTTTAATTTGTTGATTAGTGATAGGATTCTAATATGCTAAGGGCTATACTAACTAAACCTTAGCTACAAAAGGAAAGCAAACTTTATACCAACTCTTGATAAGACCCCTAGGTATGGTTGAATGACCAAAAAACCCTAGTATATATCCATAGCAACAAAATAGGTTGTGTTGTAAAACATAATTGCTCACATGAATGATGGATCATGATAAATGCAAAGATGCATGATTTAAACACAAATGTGGTATCATTTGTAAGACTGAAAAACATAATCCCTCCTACTACAGAATGCAATGAATGACGAATGCCTACATGCAATGTAATGCAGTGAATGCATGTGTGAATGCAACAATGACAATACAAAATTCAAATGCAAATGCAAATATTTTTGGATTTTTATGCTTTACCATTTTTTTTTGGATTTTATTGATTTTATTATTTTTATGAGTTTTGAGCCTCATATTCGACCAAACAGTGAGTACATGCCTCTGGAGACTTTAGATTGACCAAGCAATTTGTAGAAATCCTTGGAGCTTTTTAGGATGATCTGAGCGAGTTTTAAGCAAACCCTCAGAGCCTTTTGGGTTTGACCAAAGGGTTTATGAGCACCTTTGGGAATTTTTGGGATGACCAAGTGATCTTTTAAGAATCCTTGGAGCTTTTGGGTTGACCAAGTAATTTTTTAGAAACTCTTGGTGCCTTTTGATTGACCAAACTACTCACAAATGAGCTTGGAGCATTTTAGGATGACCGAGCAATTATAAGAAAACCCTTGAGGCATTTTATTGACATGACCAAGCAATTTTAGAAACCATTGGAGCCTTTTGGGATGACCGAGCAGTTTTCATAAAAACCCTCAAAACTTTTTGAGTTTGACCAAAGGGCTTACAGATGCCTTTGGAGCTTTTTGATTGACCAAACTACTTATGAGAGTGTTTGGGGCCTTTTAGGATTACCGAGTGGTTACAAGCAACTATCGAAGCCTTTTACTATGCTATCAAGCATAAAACACCTTAATATGGATGATGTTGAGAGGTTCAAGCTCTTCAAAACCTCCTAGTTATGTTAGGCGATAGGTACCCAAACCAATCTTTTTAGATATGATGTAGGGTCCTAGCCAATTAGCCATGAATTTGTCTTGCATATCTGGTAATAAATTAGAGTTCTGTTGGTTCTCTTTCAAGACAAGATCCCCAAATTCAAAGTCTCTTTGGTGGACTTTGATATTGTAAGCTCATTTTAGTCACTCTTGATAAACGTGGAGATGCTCCAGGGCATTCATGTGACATTCATCAAGTAGCATTAGTTGGTCCAGTAGAGCTTTTCGTGCGGTGTCATCATCGATGAACTCTTTCAATGCGATGTGCATCTTTGGAATTTCCAATTCCAAGGGCATAATGGCCTCAATGCCATATACTAGTGATAACGATGTTGCCTCAGTGGGCGTTTGAATACTAGTCCTATAAGCCCATAATGCAATGGACAATTGGATATGCTAGTCTTTGTGGTTTTCTTGGACCATCTTTTTCAATATGACCACCACTGTCTTATTTAAAGCTTCAGTCTACTTGTTTTGTTATGAATAGTATGGAGTCACAAAAATATGTTTGATTCTATATTTAGACGTCAAAGCTCTCACAATTTTGTTCTTGAAAGACGTTCCATTATCTGATATGATTTTGGATGGAATCCCAAAATGACTTATGATATGCTCCAGTGATAAACTCTGCTATACGAGCTCTAGTTGTCATTATTAAGGGTATTGCTTCTATCCACTTTGTAAAATACTCAATAGTCATGATTATAAATGTATGTCAGCCCGATGATAGAGGAGAGATATTGCCTATAAGATCTAATCCCCACTAAGCAAATGGCCAAGCCGCTTGGATGGGTTGTAGGGCTGTGATGGCAAGTGCATAAGATTAGCATGATGCTAACATTTAACACATTTCTTGACATACACATTGCACTCCTTCTCCATAGTGGGCCAATAGTATCTCATTCATGATGGCAATTTTGGGTACTTTGGGTACATTGCCTTTTGCTCAAGTGTATAAGTTGTCATTGATGTCAAGAAGCTCTTGAAGGAATTTGATTTGATGTCAAATAATTTATTTTGATGAAGGTTTCGACATGTTCGAAGAGAGAGAAAAGGAAAGAAAAAGTGTCACGATTTCGCGACAAGGTTGAAAGAGAGAGAAAAAGAATGGAAAAGTATCACGATTTCACGACAAGTTCGAAGAGAGAGAGTAAGAATGAAAAAGTGTCGCGATATCGTGACATATTGGAAAAAAGAGAGTTAGTAAGAAAAGGTGTCACGATATCGCGACATATTGCAAGAGGAAGAGCTCGAGAGAAAAAGTGTCGCGATATCATGACATGTCGCATTTTCGTGACTTAAGCAGGAGAGAGAAAGCAAGTTAGAAAAGTGTCGCAATATCGCGACATGTCACAGTTTCACGACTAAAAGAGGAGAGAGAATGTATGGAGTCAGAAATGTCGTGATTTCATGACATATTGCAAGGAAGGTTGTACGGACGAAAAAGTGTCACGATTTCGTGACATGCTGCAAGAGAGAGAGTTTTAAAGAAAAAGTGTCATGATTTCATGACATAATGCAGAAGAGAGAGCCCGCAGTATGAATTGTCATGATTTTGTGACAAATTCAAAGAGAGAGAAAGTAACACGAAAAGTGTCACAATTTCGTGACATGTAGAGTTTGAAGTGAGAACTGTCATGATTTTGCGACATGCTACAGAGTTCGAAGTGAGAACTGTCATGATTTTGTGACATGCTATAGATGAAAGTGTTCCAAGTAAGAACTGTCACGATTTCATGACATGCAGCAAAGGAAAGGTTTCGAAGTAAGAAATGTCACGATTTCATGACAGGTTGCAAGGAAAGTGTATAGAAGCTAAAAGCATCATGATTTCACAACGGGTTGCAAAGAATGTGTACGGATGTAGAAAGTGTCGCAATTTCATGACAGGCAGAAAAGAAAGCAGACAGAAGTAGAAGTGTCACGATTTCACGATAGAAACTGAAAGCAGGTCTTCTATAGGATAAGTGTCATGATTTCATGACAAAAGCAAAGAGGAAGACTATGAAGATAGAAGTGTCATGATATCGCGATAGAAGTGAAAACAAAGTCTACAGAGGCAGAAGTGTCGTGATTTCATGACAAAAGCAGAAAGGAGGTCGATGAAGGAAGAAGTGTCACGATATCGTGACAAAAGAAAAATTGATGCTGACAAAGATAGAAGTGTCGTGATATCACGACAAGAGCATATTTGAAGTCGAAAAAGGTTGAAGTGTCGCGATATTGCGACAAAAGCCAAAAGAAAGTGTACAATTGCAAAGGTGTCATGATATCGTGACATGTTGTAGTTTCACGACAAAAGCTACAGAAGAGTTACAGAGGCAGTTGAAGCCAAAAAAGTTAAATGTGAGCCGACGAAGTTTAGGGTTGTGCAGCTGACTAAAGATCAGGGTTACAACCGATTAAGATTAAGGTGTTGATCTTGAAAGTGTTATTATAAAAGGCAGACTATTTTGAAGAGTTGGGAGTGGTGTGTGTTGCGACGTTCACAGATAGAGCACAGAGTGAGAAGTTTGATCGCAAAAAGCAAAGTGTGAAATTCAATCGAAGTGTGGTGAGTCCAAGTGAAGAGTCATGTCGAATTGTTCTAAGTGTGACTATGATCGCACAGAGAAGATTAGAGTGTGTAGAAAGTGAAAGAGCTGAAGTTCGACCAAAGTGCAGTTGTGATTGCGCAGAGAGCGCAAAGGGAAAATACGAACGTGGAGTGCTACTGTATGAGGATAGAGGTGCACTGGTTATTTGAGAAGAACCTAAGGACAGATTTGGCAAGTCTCTGAGAAGGCTTATGTGCAGAGGATTGATTTGTTAAAGTGTTGGACAAATCTTACAGACAGAGGAAGACTTGTACTATATCGACTGACTGTGTTTGGTACAGGTTGCTGAGCTACTGTGGACGTGATCATAGAAGGTAGAGGTATCTTAGGCTAAGGATTGAGGATAGGAGGTCTTCGATGGAAAGGAGTTCCACATGCTGGCAATAGGTAGAGACAGTTGATATTCTGAGGGATCATTTCCAGAGCAGATGGGAAGGTATCTCCTTTGAGAAGAGGGGAAGGTATCTCCTTTGAGTAGAGGCTCATAAATTTAGATTGGGGGAAGGTATCTCCTTTGGGCCGAGGCTCATAAACATTGTAATTGGTAAGGTTTCCCAAAGAACTTTGAGATAACTTTTAGAGAAAAGTTTTGTGGATGATATTTTGCATTGTTCTATTATTGCTTTGGGTATATTGCTTTACTGTTTTAAAATATAAAGGAAAAATTAAAAAGAGGTCTTATACTTTTCACCCCCCTCTTAGTATAAGCTTGTGTTCTTCAATTCAAAGGATGTTCTTGATGATGGCCATGCCACTGAAATGGCCACCGCACGTATCATCATGAGCTTGCAAAATCACCCATGATGCATCTTGGGGCTCTAAGAAATGAAGGAGAACTCCATCATAGCCTCGTCGGTACAAGATGTATCCTATTAAGATATATTTAGCCACTTTCTATTTAAATGTGTGCTTTATAGTATGTGCTAATCCCTCTAGGATTATACCAAGTTTTAGGAAGTCATGGATTTATGACATCTAGTTTTGATAAGCCTCAACTTCAACTGTTAAGACAACTTGCTCCCCTTGCGTGTCTACTTTTACAAATGCAGACTCATAAACAACCTTGTGGTGAATGGTAGGACCACTCCCCATAGGACTCTAAGAGGTTAATGACCCCTAGGGTGCCTTGCTTTGCAGAACCATTCAGCTTTTGGTTCTACACTGATCATGTTGACCGATTATTTGTTATCATAGGTTGCACGCTCTACTGTCAGGTGCGAGAGCGTATTGACATGGATGGTAGTGAAATCCATAGAATAATTTTGAGGTATTAAAGATCCCAAAGATTCCATGGTGTCTACAAATCTATTTGACGATCGAGGGATTGGCTCGATGTCATACAATTCAAATTTAGCCAAATATGTGGCAACTAGATCTTTATAGGCTTTCAATACGAGACATCGACACTGAAAGAGTCCCTTAAATTGAATTACTATGAGCAAAAAGTCGCTAAATATTTTTAATATTTTAATATTCATGGCGATGGCTATGTGGAGGTCCAGTAGTAGGGCTTTGTACTTAGCGTTGTTGTTGGTGCATGGGAAGTCTATTTTAAATGACAAAGGCATAGGAGCTCCTTACGACATGAAAAACACTATTCCAACACCACCTTCTTGCTCGCACTTTGAACCATCGAAGAACAGAGTCATATCGGTATTGTTCTCTTGTTCTTCGAGTTTGGGAGATTTAGATATGATGAAGACTGCATCGTATAGAAACTCTATGGTTAGAGGCCTACTATTTGACAGGTGGTGCCTCGGCTAATTGATCTCCTATGACCTGTCCCTTAATGGACTTCTAGCTTATGAATTCCAGATCAAATTCCATCAATAACATGATCCAATTTGCAGTACGTGTATTATGATAAGTCTTACTCATCATGTACTACAAAGGATTTTGTTTGGATATAACATATGTCGTATGACTTAACATATAATATCACAATTTTTTTGTAGCGAAAACTACTGCTAAACATAATTTTTCCACATATGCATACCCAAGCTTGTAGCTCGCCAATGTTCAACTAATGTAATATATGACTTTCTCTTTGCCTTACATGTTCTTTTTGGATAACATGGTTCCCAATGCAAATTCGGTTGCCGATATATATAGTAGAAAAGGCACATCTGGCCTTGATGGATCTAGCACTTGCGGTGTCACCAGATATTGCTTTATTTTAGCGAAGACTTCTTGACAGTTCTCGTCCCAATTGAATGGGACCCCCTTATGTAGCATTCGATTCATGGGTTGAAATTTATCTGATAACTGAGCGATGAATCGCTTTATCGATGCTACCTTGACCTAAAGGCTACTTAACTCTTTAATATTTGTGGGAGAATGCATTTCCAAGATATCCTTGACCTTCACTGGGTCAACTTCGATGCGTCACTTGGAGATGATGAATCCTAGTAGTTTTCCAAAAGTTATGCCAAATACGCACTTCTTAGGATTCAACATGATATTGTGCTCTATCAGGTGATCGAAGACCTTCCTTAAGACCTCTACATGCTCTTCTCATAGCAATGCCTTGGCCAACAAGTCATGCATATAATCTTCTATAATTTTGTGCATATAGTCATGAAAAATATATGTCATGGTTCACTGATATGTGGCAATAGCATTTTTGAGGCCAAATGGCATAAATTTATAGCAAAACATTCCCCATGACATTATAAATGTGTTTTTATGCTAGTATTTGGGTTTAATTCAAATTTTATTGTAACAAAAAAAACCATCCATTAAGGAGAGTATTTTGTGACCTACAATTGCATCTATGAGAGCATAAATATTGGGCAACGAAAATTAATCTTTGGGTGTTGCCTTATTTAGGTCTCTAAAATTTGTGCAAATACGGATTCTTCCATCAGGTTTTCCCATGGGTACCATATTGAACACCCATTCTGGATAATCGATGGAGATCACAAATTCTACATCCAACAACTTTTGTAGATCATATTTCACCATTAAGGCTACTATTGGGTGCATCTTTCTAAGATTTTTCTTGATTGGATTCTTCGTCAGATATAATGAAAGGTTATGCATAACCAATTTTGGATCTAGACCTAGCATATCCTTATATGTCTAAGAAAACAAATTTGGTATCTCTTTCAGTAGAGGGATGAGGGTGGCCTACTCATCTGGAGTGAGACTCTCTCAAAATTTAACCTTCTTTGCATTGGTAGGATCATTACTGATATCCACCTCCAAGGTTTCCTCTACTGACATATGTGATCCCTCCTCAAGCTGATGAGGCATAAGAATCAAATGGATGGCATCAGTCGGGTTGATAGGTTTCACGTTGGAAGCATTTTTGGTATGATAGACATCGTATGCATAGCATGGCATAAAATGGAAATGTTGAAACATTTATTCGTTAGGAAATAAATCTTCAGGCTCAACGGGTGAATCAATGTGATCCCAGTCGATAACATCTTTGTTAAGATACAATGGTTTGGATGGATCTATTGGATTACAGAGTGGAGTGGTCAAATCAATGGAGACCATGTTTATGGAATGTAATTGAACTCTAGGACCACACAGACTGACTTCTACAAAATCTACATAGTCCTCATACCCACGATCTGGCTCTAATGGCATAGGTACAAAGGGGTATTCCCTGTGAGGACTATGAACAATTGGATCCTCCCTAGAACTGACTATAAAATAGGATCATTTGGCTCATGGAGCTCCGTGTAGGTTGGCAGAAGGGGATTAACCAATCGATGAATTTGATCCAAGTTTAACCATCTTGATCTCAGATAAGGACCAACATGTAACTGTTGATAGACCTCATCTATGTCGATGGGTTGATGATGGTAACACAAATAAGGACCAAGGTAGGCCCTCTCTAACTCATATTATTCATAACTATCATAATAGAATCCTTCATTTTCCCCTACTCTTGGGGGCACTCTGGCAAGCATGGCCCCATGAATATGATAGCTTTATCGTTGTCATCACTATTTGGATAAACCGAATAATTATATTGTAAGTGTGACATCGCCAATAAATCTAGCTCTGCTTCTTCCCCTGAATGATCGATGTTGGGAAGGATCTCTTTGATAACCTGTATCAATTCAATAGGCAATAAATGATGCACATGCCAGGGCCTCTCATAGGCACCTTCAAATTCATCCCTAGACTCATCATCATTTGAGGATTCCTTATCTGCATCATAGCCTGGTCCACTCATATCATAGGTGGACTCTACTCCATCTTCATTACAAAGATCTCCTAGCTTGATATCGCACATAGTAATGGGATTACACACCTGCACGTTTGTGTCATTAACTGCATCATGGGTTTGGTGTCCCATGTTATCTCTGGGGTTCAATTCTATCTCAGTCTGCTCAAGTATCCCTTCATGATGATCTTCGAGTGGCTCAATGGTGTCGAAAGATATCATAGGGTGATTCCTCCAAAAATTGGAAGGATCAAGATGATATGGATTAAAATCCACATCATTTGCCATAATAAGGTACAGATGATCTAGGGATACTACGAGCAAATCATCCTACCCTCATATCTATAACCCTAAATTGAACCTATCAGTGACTAAACGATAACGAGGTTACAACGGAGTACTCTGTCCTTGTTCAAAGAGACCAAGGTCGTATCCATGCCAATGATACAACTCAAATATACATATGGTATACTCGGGGTTGGATAGATAATGAATGTTTATAGTGAAAGTTTCATCGTCATCTTCATCCATGGGCTCTCGCATTGGAAGATGGTCTAACCTTGCATAGATGAAGTTAGTCTGATTTGGTGGCTCTCCCAATGGAACCACCAATCCAACTGAGTAATGATGAGCGGATGGTCGGCCCATCTCTTACATAGTCTTTAGAATCGATATGAAGGTTACATTCTACACAAGGTACTCACCTAATGTGTTGGCGAGATGTATTGTCACCCACGGTATGGATGACCCTACTGAAGATGTAGGTGAGGCAGGCTGAGGTGCCTCCTCAGCTTTGTCTTGGGGTTCCTTAACTTCCATAGGAGTTGGAATCTCCTCGATGACTGGCTTGGGCTCATGCTCCTTCTCTTTCTTGCCCATTTTTACCTTCAACTTCCTTTCATCCTGACACGACTAATGTCGAGGGTTTGAGGGAAGTGGTAGTGGTGTGCTCCGACCTATGTCACATAGATGATGTTGGTTGAGTGCGTACTATTGGTTTGCCTCCTCGCCTCTTTATCGACGATGAAGACCGAACATATAGGTGCATTGATGGGAGTATGAAACCCCCAAGAAAATTTTCTAGGTTCATCAACTAAAATGTTCTTCATCCGATGCCACTATGTGAACCTGTCCCTCATGAATATACTTCACACACTGATGCAATATCGAGGGAACGCAACGCATTTCATGAATCCAAGGTCTATCGAGTAATATGTTGTATTGCATGGCCCCTTATATCACATGACACATCGCAAAGATGGCCTTCAGGCCTACCTACATGGGTAGGATAATTGTGCCAAAAATCAAACATAGTGCGTCATTAAATGCTCTCAAAATAAATGTAGTGTGCACAATGTGTGATTTAGGTAGCTTCAAATGACTCAGTGCCTTAGTCGTTATTATGTTGATCAATGACCCGATATCGATCAAGACCCTTTTAAATGTCATGTGATTAACACATACGATTATGTACAATGATAATTCAGCCATGGTTTTAGAAACCATCCTTATCTCATGATCGTAAAATTGAATCATCGATTCCTGACACTATTGTACATGTACCACAAAATTAGTAAATGTCTATGCATCTTAGGATTGTACTTCAATGGACCTCAAAATATCCATAAGAGTCTTCCTGTGCCTTTAGGATTGCTGTATTAGCTCATATATAGATAAATTCATAGGAGTTATCTATAGGTTTTGGACCAACCTGCTCCTTATGGTCACCACCGGTCTCATTGGTGGACCTGGGATATTTTGCACCAGTTGCTGATTCGGTATGGCTTGTATTTTAATGGGAGCACGAGGTTAATTCTATTGTTCATACCTCCCATGCCTAGTTACAATGTTCACCATACCCACGAACCCCTAGGTAGGTGGTTCGACTCGCACCTAGTTGACTTGGCCACTGTTGTTGCAAGGTGCCTCATGATTTGGCAAGGGTTTTTTGTAAATCCTCATATTATGATTATCGAGTGCCTGTGGGTTGTGCGGCACTACAAGCTCACCTTTGTCAATCATATTTTGTACCATATGTTTGAAATTCTAACACACCTCAATGTCATGGCCTTTCATTTGATGAAAAATGCAAAACAGATCTTCTTGGTACCCCTTTTATTTGGGCTAATTGGGGTCTATCATCTTGACTTCGAGCAATCTAATTGCCTTGGCATCACACAACTGATGGAAAATCGATGCTAGCAATCCTTTAGTGGTGTGAACTAGCAAGGTGGGCGTTGATCCTTGTTCTTGTCCTTATAATTGTTGTTGTGCTAATCATATTGCATAGGGGGAGGTTGGGCCTGATAATTTTGTTTCTATTGCCCCTTGTTCTCCCTCCAGAGAATCAACACCACTTCATTCACATGGGCCTACTTGCCCTATTGTTTTTTGGTACTCTTATTTTGTCCCTCTTATGTTATTGAGCTTCAAGTTGCCTTCCTACAAATTTATGTCCTCAATCTTTGGCTTGCACCAAAGCCTCTTCGAATGTAGGATATTGTTGTAGCTAAAACAGTAACGAGATATGCTTGGCACAAATATTTGTAAAAATTTAGGTTAACTCTATGGCAAGAATAGGGAATGGCAACTTTACCATTAGTCTCCTCCATATCTTTCTGTATTGCTCTATTGGCTCGTCATCACGCTGAGCTAGCATAGCCAAATCAGAAATATTGGTTTGTTTCTTGATGCCAAAGGAATAGTGTTCAAGAAAGGCATCAACTAATTTCTCAAAACCGGTTATGTTATGCTTATTTAAATAATTAAACCACTCCCAAGAAGGACCAAAAAGTATCATGATAAAAGTAAGCAATAATAATGCATCGTTGCTTACTATCTAAAAACAAGCATCTAGAAAGCTTGTGACATGCTCCTGTGCATATTCATCACCCTTAAAATTTTCTGGCCTGGGCATATCAAAATGCTCAGGATAAGCCAAAGTAGGCACCGAAGGATCCAAAGGCTCATTATGAATTTTTCTTAATTTTGACTTTTGAATAGTCATGCTTTGTATATCAATGTCTTTAACCTTCTTAGCTAAGGCCTTATAGGCCTTCGAAGATAGAAAGTCCTCCTTTCTAAGTTGACGTGGAGGTGGCTTAGGAGATACTATCTTCCTTGTACGAGATGGAGGGAATTTCTATTCCTCCTCCTAATATTGAGATCTCTTAGGATATTCTTGCTCATATCCATCTCTGTCTTCTTCTTCATGCTACCTTTACCTCTGATTATCGAGCGATGGTGGCCGCTCCCTTCGTTCAAGACTAGCATGTGTACGAGCGTCTATTTGCTCTTGATGCATATCATCTTGTGACAAAGCATTCCTATATACACGCTCTCTATGCTCATCATGAGGATATAGACTAGGCCTAGCTAGCCTATCCTCCTGCTCCACGTGCTCCTTCTAGGCAAGGATACGCTCTTCGCACATGCGTTGCTCATATAGCCTCTATCTAATGAGCCTCTGTGCTTGAATATTTTCATATTCAATGCACTATCTCTCTAGGTGAGAATCCTCCAATTGATCTTGGAGTAGTTGATATTTTTTCTTTGATACCAGTCAATGTGATTTATCGATCTGATCGACCATGGGAGGCCTTTGGTATCCCTACTCTGTACGAGCGGCCTTGTGGGTTTTGTACGCATAATACTGATGTGTTGTGCTTTTGCCTCTATCTATGAAGAATACATTGGCATCCTGCTATGTCATATACTATGAACCACCATGCACAGATATTGGGTGTGTGACATGAGGGCGCTTAGATGCCTCTCCATGCTCTTTAGTAGTCTTGATGACACTCACGCTATGCTCACTCAGGACATGAGTGGGTGGAGTGGAGGGATTGTAGCCTAACTACTCTAAGACACTACCTAGACCCTCTATCTATCTAGACCACCATCGCTAATGCAGTGGTGTACCATTATCTCCCACCTTTGATATATCAATGGTGATCTTTCATGGTGGACCACTCATGGGAGTATGAGTAGGCCTATGCTCGATAGCAAGCCTGTCTGCCTGCCCTTGAATGGGTGGATCTCTAGTCATTATATACTTAGAATGTTGAGGTATGGATCCTACTATGGACTTAGTACATAGGGGTACCAATCTAGTCCCCCCTGCACAATAAACTCTTTGGTCGATCTCATGGATGCGCATGTAGTGCAGTCTTGGTAATGGCTCTCGAGTGGAGCACCCTCATGCTAAGAGGATCCATGTTCTATCATGTGTCTAGAGGAGTGTACTAAAGCTCCTTTATCTGGGGTATGCTCTATATGCTCCCCTCATGTCGAGTTATCTCCTCTAATGCTTGTTGAACGACGTTCAATTTGCTCATGTGGGTGAGGAATAGACGCGTATTGTTGTGAATTACATAGGGGTTGGTAATTTATATTAGGTTTAGACCTTTTTTGACCACCTCGTGTATCCACCATTGTGTACCTAGCATCTAGATGTATCTTTTATTATTAAGAAAACAAGGTATACAATAATGATTATCTCGTATTAAATTTTGAAAGTGAGCCCTAAACTATTTGATGTGTTTTCAAGATTTGTTGTATCGGTGGTAGAAAATCTTATCGTGTTTTGCAAAACTTGTTGGATTTTATTCTTAGTTTAATGGCTTTCAATTGTACGCTCGTAGCTCGACAACTTGGCTATGAAATTCAAGTCGCATAATCCAACCTATAATATGTGGTAATGAAGCCCACACATGGTAAGGGAGCACAGGTCCTCTCAGATCCTCACCCATTTTCCCCCAGTCAGCATTATACCATCTGAAGAGAATACATGCAAATTTTCTAGGGTACAAAAGTTTCTCGGATCTGGTATTTTTCTAGTATCCAAAAGGTTCATAGGATTTGGGCCAACAGATGGAAGTTACACCAATCATCGTTGAACCCTACTAGTGGTTGGATTTCAAGCCCAAATCACTAGCATTTAAGTGCCAAGTGGTGTGTGTGGTTCATTTTAATGTACATAAAATAAATGCATCATATAGCATTCATGCTCATTTTCTATATGCTATTCAAATGAAAGAACATTTTGAATTAAAAGCTATTCTAGATGCTCTTTGATACAATGCACATTACGATGATAATTGGCCACTAATTGGTCCTCACACATGCAAACCAATAAGACACTCTATCAAACATGTTGTAGCCTAGGGTGGATCGCAATAATAGGTCCGTTGTTCCTAGTAGCACATTTCTACAAATGTAAATTGAAACGAACTAGGACATGATTGATTTATTTTTTCTTAGTTTTCTTTTCGTAATTGAATTTCAAAATAAGCATTTTGTAAAAACGCAAAGTAAAAATAGAACGAGAGTAGAAAATAGGGCCTAACTCGGGTCCCGAGTTGATCTCGCACCTCGATTTATGTTGTTTGTGTAGTCGAGGTGTAAACATCTAGTCCGGTCTATCGGTCGGATCAGAACCGTGTGTTGAACCTGCAGTTCAATTGTTGGCTCGTAGGTGATAGTTGTGGTCTACACCTACAATTCATAAAAACCAAGAAATAACAGTTAGATCACATGAATTATGGAGTTCCACCATGATCGCCTTCTGATCTAACAAAAAAGAATGCATCTATCTACTGTATTAATCGAATTCAATCATCCAAATATAAAATAATGACAAGATTGCATAGATTCAATAAAATAAGTGTTTCTTGTATTAATATTTACAAAGAATCCCTAATTACAATCATGCCCCCCTTAGGGTCACTCGAATGATGATACAACAAATACAATGCCAAAGCCCTCAACAGGGTAGGTGCACTAATGATGCTTTTCAACTAGTCACAAACTGCTCTAGGGTGGATTTGCCCTCTTCTTCACATTGGGGAAGGAACTTGATGGTTGAATCTCCTTTGAATCTATTCCCTACGATCAAGAAACAACATAAAAACATCAAAAATATAGGTAGCCTCTCATGATGAGGCCCTTTTGGGAAAAATGCATAAAGATACTATTAAAAGTGTATATTCAAGAAAGCATGAAAAACATCTCTAAACTATGTTAATTGGATCAATATTTATGGAATTGCATAAAGGAAGATAGCAGCTAAACAATGAATGGACTAATTACGTGAAATAGAGCATGAAAGCACATAAAGAATATGTTAAAGCCTACTTGATGCAAATGCAATGAGACTATTCTAAACTTAATTCTATCGACCAAAAATCTTCTAAACTACAACCTGAACCATAAAAGTGTCTAATCTAAGCTAACTAGATGATCAAAAATAGAAACAATAAGGTGGCGATACCTCTACTAAAAATCACAGCTCTAGTGAGCAATATGCACTGTAAACTATGACTCAAAGCCCTGATGAGCTCTCTTATAGGTTTACCCTCAATTTCAAGGGTAGTGGGCTTGACCTCCTTGTCCAAATTGATGTTCAATGGTCATCTTCGGTGTCTTCAGACTAATTTTGTGGTTTATTTGTTGTGAGGGGCCTTCGTTTACCTGGATATGTGCTTCTTGGCTCTCCTAGGCTCCTAGGGCATCTAGAATGCAACTCATCATGAATATTGGCAAGTAGGTAGGGGATAAGTGCAATATCTATCTCTCAGTATGCTTAGTTAAGTGTACAATTCGATAGGGCTTCGTTGCTCAAATATCTAATGCTCTCTATCTTTTGCCCTAATTTGATGGGGTACTTATAATATTACCCAAGGGATAGGGGTGGCTTCATGAAGAATCCAAGATCAAGAAGGGGTGGTTAGGATAGTTGGATTGGAAGCTTCCATCCTCTAACCACCGTCTTCTAGATCAAATGATCGTTCAAACTAATTTGGCTTAGATGAAGGTCAAATGAACTTCAGTTAAGACCGTAGGTTACAATTGCAGTCTAGATTGTAAACCACAGGTCTCAACCATAGTTTAGCCTATAGATCGTAGGTCTGGGCTACGGTTCAGACTCATTAGGCCAAGGAGCCAAAATTGAGTGGTTAGAACCACTGCTCTATCTTGGAGTCTATCCAAGATTCTCCATATGGTCTTGTAGCATGTCCATATGAGTAGTTACCCTCGACATGATGCGTTTTAGGTGTCTACAAAAACTATATTAGAAAATCACAATGTATGACCACAAGGCCAATTTTATTACAAATACCAAAAATATGCAAATTGGAGCCATGATCTCTGATACCAGACCCCTTGGTAATATCTATTCCCCCTATTAATAACTTCCCAAATAATTTTCTAGTAAGTATAACTCCTTTTCCCTGCCTTTCTTTTTCCCATTAGAAAAATATTCATTTTTAATTTTCATTTTCCCGCCCAAGAAAATATTCTTTTGCAATTTGAATTTCCAACATATGGGTCTAAACATATGGGTCTAAACATATGGGTTTAAACATATGGGTCTAAACACATAGGTCTAAACATATGGGTCTAAACATATGGATCTAAACATACAGGTATAAACATATAGGTCTAAACATATGGGTCAACATATATATGTTTTTTTTTAAACACATGGGTCTAAACATATATATTATTTTAAACACATGGGTATAAACATATATAATTTATTTTTTTATTTTTTTTGGTGATGCAAGATTTCCCTTACACCATTGGATGCTCCTGCATCAGACACCCAGGGTAAATTTGAGAAGTGACCTCACTTCTCTACTTTTAGAGGAAAAAAAAGGTGGTCAACCTCGGACATAGGCAGCCAAGTCGAATCTTCTACAGTCCTTCCCTTCCATTTCACTAGATATTCTTCATACTACTTGTTTCTTGTAATTCTACCAATGAGGGTATCTAGGATTTTTTCTATCTCTTTTGTCATTGGAGCCAATGTCGGAACACTCCAGAACTCTGCAACTGGTTTTGTGGAACTGTCACCTTCATGATACTCTCACCAAATTAGAAATATTGAACACATGTGATATGTTCAATCCACTCGACAACTCCACCTCATATGCATTTCTTGAATCTCTTTTCTGTATGATTCTGCATGGTCCAAAATTCTTTATTTTTAGCTTTTTATATATTTTAGCAGGAAACCTATCCTTTATTAGGTGCACCATGACTTCATCACCAACCTGGAACTCCTTAAACCTCATTTTTTGATCAGCCTTTGTCTTGTACTTAGTGTTCATCTTATTTATGTGTTTCTTGACTTCATGCAAATCCTTCAGATGCTCTACAAAGTTTTAAGCTTTAGCATTATTCTCTTCTCCCCTGTCCAACTTCCTCAACTCAGAAGCATTTATTGGACTACTCCCATATACAATCTGGAATGGTGATTTTCTAGTACTGTTGTTGACAAAATTATTATAGGTAAATTATGTCTGTTGTAAACCCTTTGGCACATTATTAGATGTAATATCTGAGAAGTATTCCAACAGACCCGAGACTTCTACATGGACATATTTTCTTGGTTCTTCCCTAACTTTAGGAATTAATGCATAGCACACATGCTCATACTTTAAATCATCTAGAAATTTCCTACCATCAACCAAATAATTTATGGCACTGTTACATACCTTTTCATCCATCTCCTTTAGTGGCTTCAGTTTATGACACACTCCTTCCTTTGTTAGGGAGTAAGTGTTGGCATGTCCATCATGGACTGCATGACGATAAAACTTCCATGGTCTTCCTAATAGTATATGGCAAGCATCCATAGGTAGGATATCACACAGGACCTCATCTTGGTATCTCCCAATATTAAACTTGACTAAGCACTATTCAGCGACCAATGCCCTATGGTCCTTCCGTAACCACACAATTTGGTATGGATGCGGGTGTCTCTCTGCTCTCCGGTCGTAACTTAGTAACCATTTATTTAGAGACCAAGTTATCGATACTACCATTATCTATAATAATATTGTAGAACTTACCTAAAAATTTGCACCTTATGTGGAAAAATCTCTTCCTTTGGTCTGGTTCCTTCTCCTCATTCAACAAGGTTCTCCTTGTGACCATAACTTCTCCTCTCTTCGCCTCCTCAAAGTGCTTCTGATTCAACTCCTTCATCTACAAAATCAACTTTGGCATTACCCACTCGGCATCCTATTTGGTTTATATTGGTGTTGTGGACACTCATATGCTCGATGTCCTTCTTCTCCATAGTTGAAGCAGGTTCCATGAAACCCTCTTCCTCCATTTTCTTGGCCAGATCTACCTCTTCCTCTTGGGTAGTTATTGTTCTAACCATAGGATCTATAAGCATTATCTCCATTTTGGTCTTGGACTGATGCTAGCTTCTTCTTTCTTCTCACCTTGTCCTCCATCTGTTCTTCCACCAATTCTTTCTCCATGACCTCTTCCTTTCCGCTACCCTCAAATCTTCTCGTTCAACTTCTTTTCAACTTTTAGAGCAAACCGGTAAGCATCCTCAATGGTGCTCATACTAACCAGACTCAGCTCTTCTTGAATATCGGTTCTCAACCCATTGATGTAACATGCTACCTTCTCCTTGTTAGCCTTAGAATGGCTAGTTCAGATCAAGATATTATAGAACTCCTCGATGTATTCTTTGATAGACTTTCCTGACTGTCTCAAATTTTACATCTTCTTCAGCAGATCCAACTCATAATCTATCAAAATAAACTGCTTCTTAATCTTTTCCACCATTTGTTCCCATATGGTGATCCTCTATTTTCTCCTTCCATTTTTGTCAAGCTATACTCCTTTCCACCACATTCTAGCATAACCCTTCAATTTGGTCTTAGCAAACTTGAAACGATCAGGATCTTCCTCCTCTTCATATTCAAAATATTCTTCCAGGTCATTGATCCAAGCCAATCAACTCCTTCGAGTTAAGATTTCCGAGTATGTGGAAACCTCCATCTTTGGCCTCTTCCCAAACTGGAATATGGCTCGTACAACCTCGTTTGGGAAAGATCTACTACCTTTTATTCTTTCTCAAACTAGTCTTCCTTTTCTTCAGCTTCATCTTTGCTCTTTTCCTCTCTTCTTGGGTCAAACCCTCTACACAACTCTTATTGTAATGCCTCGACTTGCCTTTGCAAAGCTCAAAAATCCTCCTGCTGGCACTATGGCATTACTAGAAACACCTTGGTTCCTTCATGAGGGCATCTTGCTTCGGCTTATCCAAACCCGAACCACGGATCCCGGTGTAAACTGCCTCACATTCGGTGATCTTCTTACACACTTAGGAAATCCCACTTTGATACCACTTTATGAAGGGGCTACTCCACCCAAAACTCGCACAGTACTCAAAATCATAGACAAATTCAATAGAGACCCCACATCTAATATTAAATCACATAAAAATTCAATAGAATACCCACATCAAATATTTCTTCAATAAAAATGTATTAGAAAATCACAATGTATGACCATAAAGCCAATTTTATTACAAATACTGGAGATCTGCAAATTGGAGCCACGATCTATGATACCGTACCCCTTTGGTAATCTCTATTCTCCCTGTCAATAACTTACCAAATAATGCTTTGGTAAGTATAACTCATTTTCCCACATTTCCTTTTCCCACCAAGAAAATATTCATTTTTAATTTTCATTTTCTTGCCCAGGAAAATATTCTCTTGAAATTTGAATTTCCAAAATATGGGTCTAAACATATGGGTTTAAACATATGGTTCTAAATACATAGGTCTAAACATATATGGGTCTAAAAATATAGGTCTAAACATATATGTCTAAATATATATATGTTTTTTTTAAACACATGGGTCTAAACATATATATATATATATATATATATATATATATTTTAAATACATGGGTCTAAACATATATAATTTTTTTTGTGATGCAAGATTTCCCTTACACCATTGGATGCTCCTGCATCAAATTTGATTGCAGTGCAACATAAAAATTTGAGCGTTAATGTGATGAGAGCCCATATATGCAATGAATTATATGGCAATCATAACCTATTGCAACACCTTAGTATTACATTATTGAATACAACTTCTCAAGAATAAAATAATCTGATGCCAATTATGTAACCAGTTTAATTAAATGCTTTAGTAATCAGCCACTCAAAATATTCAATATATACACAAATCAAAATATCTTCTTAGAGAGGATGAAGTCTCTTGCATATATACACAAATAAAAATATTCTTTGATGATGTGAAAACTAAATAACTCTACTCCTATTTATAAATGAATTCAATGAACAATAAATAAAATTGGAAATATATCCGACTAGGCTTTATTAGGGTTGTTACATGGCTCCCCCCTCTAAAAGATTTATCCTCAAAGATGGCAAAGATTGCAAAATACTCTTTGGATCCCATGTAGCATCTTATTTTGGAAGGTCCTACCACTTAATTAGGAACTTGAGTTTTATGTGATTGAATATGACACATTCTGGATCACAGTATTGCTTCAGGTTGAAGAGTTATTCGATCTTCTTCAACAAGTAATGGCAGCTCTCTCTAGGATTGTACCTTTTGATCAATAACTTGTTTGAGACAAGATACATGGAAAACTATATGGATGTGAGACAAAGGTGGAAGCTCTAATTGATATGCTACTTCACCAATGTGATGAACCACTTTGTAGGGCCCATAAAATTGAGGAGTCAACTTCTGATTAGACTTGATCTTCAAGGACAACAACTTATAAGGTTATAAGCACAAAAAGACCATATCTTCGAAGTTGAATTATCATTATGAATGATGTAATTCATATTGTTGCTTCATATGACTTTATGCATGGGTCAAATTATCTTTAAAAAGTTTAAGCATCATCTAATGTTTTTTTAACAAGTCATACACTTGGGCTACCTTGGAAGTGTTGGAAACATAGTCTATGATCGATGGAGACTTTTGACCATACAAGGCTTTGAATGGAGATATCTTAAGGGGAAATGATAAGAAGTATTATACCACCATTATGCTAAGGAAAGCCATTGAATCTAGTGATTTTTATTTTATTGAGTAAAACAACAAAGGTAAGTACCCAAACATTTGTTAACAAACTCTATTAACCATCTAATTGGGGGTGATATGCAAAAGGTATACTCAACTTGGCAACACTAAGGTGAAATAATTCCTTCTAAAAGTTTCTATTGAATATAGGATCATGACCACTCATAATGGTTTTGGGTATACAATGTAATTTAAAATGGAATGAAGGAATATCTTGCCCACCTTACTTGTAGAATAGGGAAATTGTAGGGCATAAAAATGAGCATATTTGGATAAGACGATATACTACCACTAGGATCACTATTTTACCCTTGGATTTGGGAAGACCTTCAATGAAGTCCATGGATATTTGCTTCCACTGGTGGTTAGGTATAGGTAAGGGTTGTAACAATCTAGGAGATTTAACTATTTTCCCTTTGTTACATTGACATACCTCACACTCTGCCACAAATATCTTGACATATGATTTTAAGCATTTCCAAGAAAATGATTGCTTTACTTGCTAGTATATTTTCAAGAATCCTAAATTTCCTACAAGAGGGGATGCATGCAGTTCTTGGAGAACCATTGATTTAAGTATTGAATATTGAGGAATATATATATGATATTTTTTGTGAAGCACTCCATTTAAATATGAGAAGTAAGAATACAATGATGATCCCATTTTTATATCTTGAATGATTTGAGTAGTCTCTAAATCTGTAAGTCATTCTTATTGAAGTTGAGAAAGCCATTGTGGACAAGGACTCGAGATGGCATTGATGGTCACATCATTCTCATACTTACAAGATAAAGGATCAACTAAAATATTTTCTTTTACCTTTTTCAGGAAATTAAATCAAAATGTATTAATCAGGCAAAGAATAAATAATACAAAGTAGGCCTAGATTAGCCCGTAACAATAGGAGCTACCTGGCTGTCTTTAGGTAGGAGTTACAACAATATCAATAAGATGTAAATAATGGAATAACCAAACTATGCTAAATTATAATATACGCTAACATCCTCCCCATTATTGCATTATTTGGGTAATAATATAACTACTAGCTACACTATTATCCCCCCATACAACAATATTTGGGTAAAGTATATAACTGCCTCAATACAATGAAGAAGAAGAGAAATGAAATAATGGTGGCTTGTGCTTTGTCTTCGCTTTGGCTCTAGATCATGGCTATGGCTCCGCTCTAAGCATACCTCTAGATTTGTACCTTCAGGTCTATCTTTGGATCTACCGAGTGAATCATGCCTCTGTATCATTGCCTGGATTTGCCTATAGATCTACCTCCGGATCTGCTATCAGATCTACCTGGAACTTTGTCTCTGGGTCTACCTTTAGGTCCGTCTCCGGGTCATTATCTCCGGGGATTGCTACTTGGTCCTATCAATGGATTTGCCTTGGGGTCTACCATAGGTTTTAACTTTTTGGTAGAAGCCATACAACATTTCTTTCATCATGGTCCATTGTGTGAGATTTGTCCATCCACAATCAATATGAACCTTGTTGGCCATTTTCACTTTGTACCAACAATCGGAAGAAGAGTGATTCATACATCCACATGAATCACAAGGATGTAATCTCCAACACTTAGTTGCAATATATCCTATCTTTCCACAATGACTATGATATTTCTTTTTAGGATATGTAGGATATTTAGGTTTTACAAACATGGAATTGTTGGTACTTGCATGTCTAGTATAGCCAAGGCCTTCATTATTTGCCTTGAATTTAGCATTATTGGTTTTTTTAATGCCTTGTTCCTAATTACCTAATATCTCACCATTGAATCCCATTTTTTGTCCATTAATTTGGATCCAAATCCTTTGGTGTAAAGGTTTTCCAAAACACTCAATTTCATCATCTTCACCAATGTTTTTAACAATAAGCATGTGTCATTATTGATGAGATTATAAAGTGCTCATTTTAGGAGGTTTATTTTTTAATTCACTAGTGTCATAAGAAAAATATCCAATTTGTGATGAGATCTCACACGAGTACAACATGACATCTCCTATCATAGGTATGAGGCTCGTATCACAACAAGCATTGACAATCTTAGCCTCAAGGTCACATGTGTCACCCAACAAGCATTCACCACCATAGGCTAAAGGTCACTAGTCACTACAAGCATTGGAAATTAGGGGTTTGACCTTTGTTTCATCACTAATTTTCCTTTTCTCTTTACATTGTGCAATGTCAAGAGCATAAAATGACACGATATTCCCATTACAGCGTTAATAGGGATTAGAACACCATTTTTTGCATGTCTTCACAAGATGCATAATCATTGATTATGGCATCTACACCATTCCTTAGTGTGAGAAATGTGCAATTTTCATAAAAATCCATCCCATCCATGAATGGAGAAAAGTATGGACCTTTAACTGATTTAGCAACATCAGTTGGTTTTGGGATAGTTTTCTTCTTTGATCTACCCATCCTTTAAGGTGTCGATCTCTATCAAAAACACTCCTTACAACAGAAATTTTGCAAAAATAATTTGACTAAGGTGTCTAAGCCCCTCTGAAAATGCACCCTTATAAGTCTTCCCCCTTTTTTTCAAAAATTATATCCCATTTTAGGTAGAAAATTCTTGGATGGAAAAAAAGTGCAGGTTATCCTCCTTAGTGCAAAATTAACAACTATTAAGCCTCTTGGGCTTTTACAAAAACTTGCCTCTATGACAAAAATGTCACCAGAATAATCCCCCCTTTTTTATTACAATGACTTTAAACAAAAATTGATTTTGCTACTTATGAAGCCTAAAAGGTGTGCAAAAGTGCTTGGAAGGAAAATTGGGAATTGTCCCCCCTTTTCATCCACTTGATCAATTTTGCAATGAAAAATAGCATGAAAAAAATGCCCTCCATCTATAATGCTTTCAATGAGCAAATTTTGTGGTATGAAGGAAAGTTTTGGTTTGAGGAAATGGTAGTTTAAAATGATAATTTTATATGAAGCTTTATTTCAAAATTCAATGAAAATAATCCAATAAACTAGCAAATATAACTTTCTCAATTTAATTTTTTTTTTAAATAAAAATAAAAAATAAAGAATTATTACTTAATTAATATAACAAAATATTAACATTAAAATAAAAAAACTTCATTATATAAAAAAAAATCATAAAAATTGTTACCACGGGAATTGAACTCTGCTTGCGGCTAAGCTGACCAGTTGCTTAGCCGTGTCACCCTATCCAACCGTCAGGAAGCGAAAAGGGCTATGCCCTAATATTTATATCCTATCCTATGCATCGATGGCACTCGATGAGATGCTCTCCATGATTGCTACCTCCTCAGTAAAGTATGGTCTCTGCACAAGTGATGCTCTCTATGCGTAACACCATACTCTCGAACGCCTAAAGACGTTACGAATGTCAAAATCACCATGTTAGAAAAAGTTTGCAATTGTCAGCTGTCCCGCTTCGACGATCCATGCTTACTCCCCGAGCTCTTGGCTCATTGATTTCATTCTAATAGTATGAACGATGGTCCTTGACACAGACACCACCACTATTTTATTTACCGTCAGGTGTTGGATTTTAGTGAACGGGCCTCCGTTGGTCTCTCGTCTTTGTTGACTATTTCCACTAGCAACGGTAGTGCCAGATCCTCGATGGTGGTGGCCTTGTGAGCGCCTTGGCTTCTGAAATTTATGGGGTAGCATAGTGCTTCTATTTGGTAGCTTCACCAAACTACACAATCAACACCCTCGATTGGAATCTAGTCTATCCTCCACTCTATCTTCGAAAAATAAAACTGTGTATCCAATTGAGATCTATTATGGTGAGGGATTGCAAATCTCGTTCCAGCTAAATACTATTATAGATCACAAAAACAACTCATTCGGTGGCAAGTGGTGTTGGATCGGTAGCAGTTTTGCTAAACCAAAATGATAGAGCAGCACTAGACATCAGCTACATTACTGGAAAACAATTGCAAATTTTCTCGAGAACAACACGATCTAGTGGCCTGATATGATACCTTATTTATTCCTTCTTTACTAGCATATTTCTATAGCAAACTAATCCTTATCAAGTAACCATAGTGGTGACACCATTATATCTAGCATCGATGATCTCTGAGAGTCACCTCAGTTGGCATTGCTACCACAACAAACTCCACTTTCTGCCAATTGGTGCAAATAAATCGAAGACTGGTTCTGATCGTCAACTGAGCAGATCGAAAGTCCACATCTCCATCTAAATGAGTTGTCCTAACCATTGGCATTCAAAATATTAGCTAATCACATATAGTCTATTGCTGTATTACCCATGCATGTGATTTTTTTGCTCTCGATAAACGATTGTCTTCTTAATATGGGGTTTAGTCATGTCAACAATGCATTAGTTTTATCCCACATGGTTGGGAAAAAATGACCCTTTGAGGCTTTAAAAGGAGACACATTCCTATAGCCTCATGTCTCCTAACAGAAAATCGTGCATTTCAGAGGACAAAAAGAGACTCAATGTGAGGAGGTTTATCTGCCATGCTCAAGTTTAGATTCATTTGTAGTGTCTCTGTCCAAGCTCATTTGAGTTGAAGGTCGCTGTGCATCGTCACGTTGACACTGGTCTGTTTGCACTGGTCCCATTCGTCGTGCTGCATCGTGTCACGTTGACGCTGCACTCGCTTCATGTACCGGTCACATTCTGTCGCTTGTGTAGGGATTAGGTGTCCACATATATAAATTAAACATCATAGAGTTTAGGTTAAGCCCCATCCTAATTTATAGGGTTAGGCCAGCACTGCTGTCACTGTGGATTAGGTGTCTACATAGGTGATAGGGCCTTAACATCAGTTGCCTAGGTTAGTGCATCCATCCTAATTTATTAATAGGCTAGCATTATGTCATGCTGATGTTGCATCTCGCTGCATCGGGTCACATT
>JAQPPZ010000710.1:8480000-8500903 GCA_028583015.1 Wollemia nobilis | reverse complement strand
TTGCTATGTCTATATCATTCATTCCCACAATATTCTTTAAACTATTGACAACAATATTATAGATATTTTATGCATTTGAACTTTCCAACATCTTATGTATTCCCAAAAAAATAGGTCTCCTTATATTATTTTGAAATGTGTACACATGCATGCAAATCCAAGATGTGTTTTTCACAACTGTTACCTCATCAATAGAAAGTGAAATGAATCTAGCAAGTTTTACTTGCTCCCTTAGGTCTTCTTTCTCAACTAAAGATAGAAATTTTATCATTTTTCAACCACTTCAATCTGACCAATGGGAATTAGGAAGGTTTTTCACATTAGCTAGGTGTAATAGTTGCTTATAATCAATAAGATCAGATATTGGTCTACCTTTCTTGAGAATACTATAAAAAATTGCAAACTACAAACTTATTGAAGCTAAGATGGTCTTTTGAATTTCATGGAATTGGGCTACAATTTTTCCACCTTTCTCAACAAGAGATTGTTGTTTCTTTAAGTGATTTTCATATTCTAGAGTATATCTTAAATGCATACATTTTTATGCATCCTTCCATTTAACTTCTTTACTAACTTCACCATTGCTTATTGTAACTTTTACATAAGATTTGTCAGCATGTTTTTCAATTGTATCAATCCTATTTTTCAGCCTATGATCTTTACCAAGTATCCAACTACAAATTTTGCATCTACGTTCTTTTTCATTGATTTGTTTATCCTCAGTCAATATAGGCTCAAGACAAGGAAATATTTCTGCCCATTCTTTATTAAATCCCTTCCAATTATCTAGTTAGATGCTTTTCTCTTTTTAGACTTTTTGCTTGAAGATTCATATGAAGCTTGTAATAATTTTGATTTATCACTTTATTTAATTATAATATCATTTCAAGAGTTGTCTTCAAGTGTATGTTGGATGTCATTGTCAAGGGAATTTTTATTAGAAGGCATCTCTTGTTGGGGAATATCTTCAAGTTGAGGCATATCAGGATCGATAGGGTATTCTGCATAGTACCATACCATAATATTTTTTATAATTCATGGATTAAAAAATATATAGAAAAAATATTCATATCATCAATCAAGCACATATTGGAAAGTAACTATTTGAGGAAAAAAGTAGTATTTAAATTAACTATAGAATATACAACTAACTGTTCAGAAGTCAAAAATCATTTGTACCTTGAATTTGCATGGACGTCATTGGCTCATTGTATTTCAAAAATTGGCTAAAATATTTGAGGATGCTCTTTTTAGTAGAAGATTTGACCTCCTTCTTTCCATCACTAGGTGACATTTTACTTGTAAGAAAATTGTTTTTCAATTTATAAGAGTAACAAAATGTTGAAGAGTGTGTACTTTCACTAGGCCTTAAGATAATATTATAAATAGAATAAACAAATGGTTGGGTGGTAGATTATACATACTTGTTTTCTACCATGCTTTATTGTGATTTTATCAGTTTATGCCACTAGTTTATTTTTTGGTGAAAGCACTTGTAACTAACAAGAGCACAAAGGTAATTAACATTCAAATTGAAATCAATATAAGAAAAATATTAGATTATAGCATAAAATGGGCTAGAAATAGAGAATCAAAATATCTTCAGAGAAATAGAGCATCAATATGTATTTAAAGAACCAAATCATTTACACATGTATAATCTTAGCAAGGAAAAAATATCTGAATAGAAACTAAGAATCAAAGAGTTTTAAAAATGTAGAACAAGGCAAAATAGAGAAAACATGGGAACAGAGCAATGACCATTCGGATGTAGAAGAGGGCTCAAATATTGGTGTGGTACATAACATGATTGAAAAATTATTAAAGATACATGTCAAAAAGCATAATATTATGGTACAAAATAGGCTAGAAATAGAGAATCAAAATGTCTTCGGAGAAATATGGCATCAATATGTATTTAGAGAACCAAAGCATTTACACATATATAATCTTAGAAAGGAAAAAAATATAAGAATAGAAACTAAGAATTAAAGAGTTTTAAAATATGTAAAATAGGATAAAACAGAGAAAACATAGGAATAGAGAAATGACCATCCGGATGCGGAACAGGGCTCGAATATTGGTGTGGTGCATAACATGATTGAAAAATCATTAAAGATACATGTCAAAAAATATGAGATTATGGTACAAAATAGACTAAAAATAGAGAATCACAATGTCTTCACTTCACCTATTCATAAAGAATCAAAGAGTTTTAACAAAAAAATAGAAAAGAGGGAATAACATGCAAAATATGGCAAAATAGAGAAAATCATGGCAAGTAGAGCAGTGACAGAGAACCTAGTGTAGAATGAGGTTCGAATGCAGAATAGGGTTCGAAAATCAACCTGGTGCAAAAATAGGCCCGATTATCTAGTGCAAAATAGGATCTTCTTATAGAAATGGTTTTGGTCGGTTGTAGAATAGGTTCTAGGTGTAAACATAGTTCCGACCAATTACAAAATAGGGTCCACTTGTAAAATGGTTTCGACTAGTTGCAGAATAGGTTTCGATTGCAAAATTGGTTTTGGTCGATTGTAGAACAGGTTTCGACTACAAAAATGGTTCTAACTAGTTGCACAATAGGTGTCAATTATAGAACAATTTTTGGTTGCAAAAATGGTTTCGATCGGTTGCAGAATTGGTATCAAATGGTTGCAAAATTGGTACTAGATGGTTGCAAAATAGGTTTCGATCTGGTATAGAAATGGATATGGTTCTATATTGATCTATAAAGGTTTCTATATGGTGCTAAAATGGTTTTGGTCTTATGCAGAACTGGGTCGGTATATCCGTTGGGTGTAGAACAAGGTTCAAAAATGAAAATGTATCCCTAGGGTGTTAATTATATATAGTGGTATACTTGGCAAGTTGGATGGGAAAATTTAGAAATTTTAAAATTTTAGGGTGAAAAGGGTACTCTATTTAGGTAGGATTTCTTACGAATTTTTCAAAATAACCATGATACTCTTATCAAAGCACGGTGAATCGACACCTAAAATTTGTTTGTCCCAAATTTTTTTGGCTAAATGATCGACATCTAGCTCCCCCAAATTTTGCAAATTTGAATTTTTTAAAATGCTACTTTTCAACCCAATGGTGAATTTTCATCACTATGCATAATGTATCGACCCAAATTTTTTGTGCCCTTACCTTCAGGCTAAAGGATCCATGCCCGAAAGGGGGATGCGAGAAGGATGAGACAGTACCTCGGACTGAGAGGCCCTTTGAAGGTCACGCCTCTCGGGGGAGGGGTATCAAGGTGAATTTTTGACGGATGGTGGGGTTCACCAGGAAACTTTGAGTGGCAGTTTCCATGCCTAGGTTGAGAATGGGTTTGATGTGTTCAATTTTATGCTTAATCATTCAATTCCTAGGTTTGGCCAAATGAATCTAAGCTATTCTATATGCAAATGCTAGTTTATATGAATGCAAAAAGCAGTAATAGGTGTAAAACATAGAAAATATGCTAAATGAGAAAGAACATACCTGATTTCGGATGTCTGATGAAGATTCTAAATCTTGTAGAAGTCCAGATCATCTTGAATTTGACAGAATCATCTCAGATCACAGTCGATCATCTGAGATCATACAGGATCATCGTCGACCTGACGAATTCGTCAAAAACCTGCAATCACAGAAATAGATACCAAAAACCAAAAATGCAATTGCAAAAGAAATGGGAAACGATAGAAATGATAGTATAAATGCTAGAATGACAACTCTAGATAATAGATTAAAGAAAATGCCTTATTTTAATGATTGATTTTAATTTTATCATGCATTTAAGCTAAATGAGGTGAACTCCAGGATGCAGAATAGGAATAAACCAAATAAATGCAAAACAAAATAAGAAATAAAGCATAGAAAATGCAAACCCAGGGCATTGATTGCCCCCAATATTGACTGCAGTCGAAATCGCCTGCAATCGTATGAAATCATCTCGAATGTCGACAAGATCGTCCGAAATCATATAGGATCATCTGTGACGATCCGAGCTTGCTCCAGCTAAAAAATAGTATAATTCTTGCAAGAAAAACTTGAAATATGTAATGCAAACAATAATGCAAAGGTGTCTTAATGCACAAAAATCTAAGGTTGCAAAGGAAATCAGCCAGGGGGAAAGTCAGGGGAAATCCTAAGTTTAAATAGGATTTAGGGAGAGGTTAGGAGGTTGGAGATCATCCCAATCTGGGAGATCTCCAATGGGGGAGTCTCTAACTGCGTAGACATGCTTTCTGCCCAAGTTAGAGAAGTTGTTGAAACAGAAGCTAATTATGAAAAATTAGTTTTGGGACGAAATCGTCTGGACGTTTTGCTCCAGACGAATTCATCCGATCTGAGATGATTTCATCTGATCGATGACGATATCATCCAACGGTCACAACAAATCCTAAAAATGGCATGGAAAACAAGGGGAGCGGTTAAATGGGCGGTTTTGGGCGGTTTCGGGGTTAAAATTCAAATTTTAATCTTTTTACTAAGGTTTAACTGTGCCAATTTTAGGGTGCTACATTTTTCCCCCTCTTTACCGAATTTTTTGAAGAAAATGCGTTAAAGACGAGTTCTTCTCGCTTTACGAGAAAGCAAAAATTTATTCCAATTTTTAGACGATGATTCTAGGTTGAATCGTACGACTGCTTACTATGGTGCCCCCTCCGTGGTTTTACCCAAATCGAATGTTTGAGGTAAAAGCACGAAAAAGCAAAAAATTTAAAATGTTGTTAATTGTTTTTTAATAAAATTAAGAAAAATAGGGTAAAACCCTAATTCATTTTTACTGTTCATTTTTTTTTGGTTTTAGAGCTCTGTAGACAAAAATGGTAGAGACGATGCACAGATCGACGGAGGTCCAACACGGGCTATGGGTAAGGATCTAAACTTAGTGTAGCATGTTTTTAATTGAATTTATTTGATTTTTAGGTTGAATTTTAATTGTTTTTTGGGCATCACGGCCGTTTTTGGGCCATCGACGTCGTCGAGACAAAATCGTCCCTAGATCATCGATTTCGTCTGGGGGTGAAATCGATGATATAGGGGCGATCCCATCCAATAAGGGACGATTCCCAAATTGTGAAATCGGAGATGATTTCATCCTACTAAGGATGAAATTACTGAATTTAGGACGATATCATCCAATAGTGGACGATATCATCATTTTTGTGAAATTAAACTTGTTTTAATTGCATTTAATTGATTTTAATAACTGTTTTATTAATGATTTTTATTGTTTTGTTGTTTATTTTGCAGAGGGGTTTGCTAAAGAGTCAAGAATGGAAGTACGAGGGGCTGAGGGATGACGTGGCCACGCTTGATCAGGCAGAGCGAGACCGACTAGCAGAGGTTGGGCTGCAGCATGTGGCAGAGATGCCATAGATTCCTACAGACATGGGGCTACTGACAGCCCTAGCAGAGAGGTGGTATCCGGGTTCATCTTGCTTCTGGTTATCGATAAGGGAGATGGCTCCCACTTTGGAGGATGTATGGAGGATCTTGAGGATCCCCATACATGGATGGTTCATGGCCCCTATGGCTAATCAAGGCCAAGCGATGATGCGGCTATGCGGTGACCCTAGCTTCACCCTAGAGAAGGGCAGAGTGAACATCGAGTCACTATGATAGATGCCTGGGGCATCTAGGTTGACTCAAGTTTTGGCAAGGGTGGTAGGTGGACTTCTGTTGTGCCACCAAAGTGGGTGCAGACTACCATGGCTCCTTATAGATGTGGTCTATGACATGAGAGACCACGGATACAGATTTGCTTGGGGGAGCTTTGTACTATGCCGACTGTATAGGATCCTTCATGGGGTCATATACAAGGGCGGTCGATGTCTAGTCTTGACATCTCTACTATAGGTTTGGTGTTGGGAGCACATCGCGGTGCGGAGGCCGGTAGGGCTTCCACTAGTAGGGGTTGACCGGGAGAGGCCCCGGGTTTTCTATTGGTGGCTCTAGAGAGGGTCACAATGGTGGATAGATCTGCCGATGTCCTGGAGGTTGCTAGATGACCTCATCCTAGACCAGATCACCTGGAGGCCATGGAGAGAGCATCCAGGGTGGGGAGAGGATAGACAGGAGCTGGCTCGCATCAGGCGAGTCTGCTGGCTACGGATGGAGCGGGGAGAGGTAGAGCTCCACCGCTATGATCGATTTTTGTGATAGGTTGGTCTACAGCAGGGGATCCCTTCTCTCAGGGATTACGAGTTCTCTCGGACTATCCGGGATAACACCACACTAAGCGGGGCTCCAGACATGCAGTGGTTCTAGAGTCAGGACATAGATGATGCCCCCATTCAGCCAGTGGATGGGGATGACACTAGGGTTGTCGATGGATACGATGCCTGGTACATAGGCATCCACCCTCCTCGAATGATGAGGGCATAGGGTCCGATGCATGTTGTTGTGCATTGGATGGGGAGGCGATGCCAGGCAGCCATTGAGGCAACGTGGGGTCACAGAGGGAGAGAGCAACGATGGTCTCCATAGGAGAGACGACAGAGGATGCCACAGGCTCAGCAGAGACCATAGCAGTAGGAGAGGAGGGAGGAGGGACTCCCTTCTCAGCAGAGAGAGAGGCCACCATCGCTCGATAAGGGCAAGGGTGTCGAGGTGGGGGAGAGCAGCGAGATGGCGACTCTCTAGGGGAAGAATGTCCGCCTCCGAGAAGATGTGCAGACACTGCAGTATGAGGCTACACGACTCAGGGCACGAAGCGGAGGGGCGAGCACTCAGGATCTAGTGTGGGCTATTTCCCAGATCACATTCTACCAGGTGCTATACTACCATGTGGTGCCAGCGGAGCAGAGGATACCACTACTAGCTCATATTGCAGAGCTAGTCATGATGGGGTCATCGAGGACATCATCACGATCGACGTCCAGGACTCATGATACCACACGGACTGCGATGGGGCCACCTCCTCCACCTCAAGGCGGGAGAGGAGATGAGGCTGAGAGCTCGAGGGGTTCTCGAGGCTAGCCGCTCACTACACAGAGACTGTATATATTATTGTTATTATTTTGAGAGGATTGAGTATGCCGAGGTATAGATTGTGGCATACCAATCCAGTTTTGATATGATGTACATAATTTTGTTGAGATATATATATATATGATCTTTTTTATGATATGACTTGTGTATATGTTTGTATGATGCTTTAATGTTTTGAATTGTTTGATTGATGATTCATGTAATTATGTCATTTGGAAATATTATAATTTGATGTCATGCTTTTTAAATTTTAAATGAAATAATCTGAGGTAAACAAATTGGTTGTTTGTGGTATGATTTGATGAAAAAATAAAAGGGACTTTTAACAATAATTTCAAAGGACATTGTCACTATTATATGACCATTTCATGGAGTCACCGCTCGCTAGGTCGTCAAGCTAATCCTAGTATAGAAATATTGTTAAAAGTAAAAGAGTGCTTAAGAGACTGTCTTAAGGCTTTGTGTTGTGATGATGAAAAATGGTGATGATGATGATTTGTTTTCAGATTTCCATGAAAATATTATGCATGAAATATATTAGAAAATGATTTTTGCTAGGCATAAATTCCTAAGTGTGATAAATTTTTTGAATAATTCCCTAGGAATTATACCATCATTGCAAAATTGAATGTTGACATAATGACATGAAATAGAAATAGGAGTATTCGTTCTTTTTAAAGCATAATTGTGTAACATAATGATTTAAGTCATATGTTTTTATGATTTAAATGAATGGGAAATAAAATTAGTACAATGGTTTGCGCTAGGCATAGAATTATAGGTATAGACTTATACCATCATCGCAAAATCCAAAGAAGAAATTGATATAATAGTTTTATTGCATGGTTGATTTTTGATTTTGAAATAAACATAAAATATAAGATGAGGACTTGCGCTAGGCATAAAATTCCAATTTAGGTTTTGGAACTATACCATCGTCGCAGAAGTCAAAAATATAAATGTGGTTTTATTGCATGTTTTTGAAAGAAGTTTTTGATTTTTGAAAAGAAATGTATGTAATTGTTTTTACATAAAACAGATGAAATCATTCCAGAAGATTTGCATAAATATTTTAAATTATCTCAAAGACAAAATTTAGATTTATAAGGAACCCCATGTGCATATGTGAGTTCATTGCCGATCTTGATCTATCATAATGATACAAAAATCTCTCAAATACAAATGTGTGTGCAATTGTATTGTTCATTTACCAATTTTGAGCAAGATAATTTGATACAAGTAATTTGAATTAACCAAATAAGTGTTCATTGACCATGATTTATATGCATATAACCGTACCAGACTACTATGTAAGTCGGGTTATCAAGAGCTAGCTAATCCATAAGCAGACATAGGTCTGTACAAAAGAAGGTCGCTAATGTAATGGACATATCACCACGCTAGGGATTACCCAAGGCCAAGCGGGTTGGGCACAAACCACCTGTTATGGGGCTTACCTCACAGTTTTCGAATAATTGAGAATTCCAGGGATTCAAGCTCATTCACCCTTCTTTTCTTTTCAAGGGGTAGGGAAAAGGGATTTTATTGCTTTTGCTTTTTCTTTTCTTTTTCTTTTCTTTTTTCTTTTTCTTTTTGTATTTTTGCTTTGATATTTGAGATAATGCTAAAATATTGCTGAGATGGTACAAAATGATACTGAAATAATTTCTCTTTTTCTCATGATTTTTCTTGATTTTTCTTTTTTGCTTCCTATACTAGGGATACTTGCTCGGATTGGTTGTAGAGCAAGGGATTTTTATTCCGGGTAGGGGTGAGCTTGTCCTTTTGTCAATTCTCAAAGATTCTAGACCATGTGCATGATAGGATAGCAAGGGAAACTTTTCGCTCAAGAAACCACTTCTACTATGTAGCATCGTATTGAATTTGCAAATGAAATCATTTTAATGTGAAAAGGTGTACTTGGTTTAAGTAAATAACAAGATCAGTTCTCTATGCTCAAAATTTTATTTAATTCAACTGTGGACTTTGATATAAGAGAGATAAATAATCATACCAAATAAAATCAAGATATTTATTTATGTGAGTGTGAAAAGTGAGGGATTCCAAATAAATGCTAATTTATCCAAAATAATTTGAAAATATAAGTGCAATACTTCAAGAATTGACAAGTGCAATAAATAAATATATACAACAAATATTTTTTGAAGATTTTGATGATTTTGATGTTTTTATATTTTTTTTAATGTATGAATTGAGAGAATAAATAATATTGCTGTTTTTTTTTTGAAATTTTTATATGTTTTATTAAAATGAAATAATATGCAAAATATATACAAATGATGAAATGACCAGATTTATGCATAATAGCGTTTAAGATGCATAATGTTCATGGGTTCTTTAAGATCTTTACCATCTAAGGTAGCTAATTTGTATGCTCCCGATCCAAATTTAGCGAGTGATAATATATGGTCCAAGCCAGTTGGGCTCAAATTTACCTTTAAGGTCTTTAGTAGCATTAGTATTTTTTTATTTTCTTTTAAGACAAGGTCGCCGATCTCAAAGGATCGATGATGAACTTTCTTGAGGTATGCTCATTTAAGCTTATTTTGGTAGGCACAAAGATGCTCCAAAGCATTGATGCGCTTCTCATCTAGGAGTTCCAACTGACGACTCTATTCACTCCTACTTCAGTTAATCTCAAAGGAAAATAGCTTTAGGGCATGCAACATTAATATCTCTAAAGTCCATGCAAACCCTAACTTTGGTAGCTTCTTTCTTAGTTACTAGAACTACATTCGAGATCCATTCAACATAATCAATAGCTTGTATAAAAATAACATTCAAGAGTTTTTCTAACTCCCCTTTGACTAGTAAGGCCACTTTAGGATGCATTTTTCTAAGTTTTTGTTTAACAGGTTTAGCATCCGGATGGACTACTAGGTGATGCATGACTACAGAAGGGTCTAAACCTAGCATATCTTCATATGTCCAAGTGAAGATATCTTCATATTCTTTAAGGAATGCAATGTATTTATCTTGTTTTTCTTGACTTAATTCTGATCCAATGTTGATTATGTGAGGATTATCCTCGGTTCCAATGTTAACTTTTATGACGTTTTCTACTTCCATGTGTAGATCTCTCTCAAAATTATGTGGGGTGGGTGAAATACCCAATTCTTGTAATTCTTCCAAGGTTAGCTTGGATAATTCATCTTGAGGAGTCATGGCCTCAAGCTGGGCTATACTAGGTATAGAGCCATCAAAATAAAATTCGTTGTGTAACAACTCTTCAATGGAGACATCATGGAAGATATCTCCCTCCAACTCATCATCGGATTCAGCAATCATTTTAGGGTAAGCTATGGATAGCATATTACATGTAAATGGCTTATTTGTTAGACACAAAGCATCACGTCCATCCAAATAATCTTGGTAACATATGAGTTGATCATCATCTTCAAATGGGAAGGGTTGACCCTTACTAGGAAATAGGCCCACGCCACATCGGGCGGGCCACGGTTCTACCTCAAAAGGTTCTTTCATACCATCTTGGAAAGGTCCCAAACCTTTCCCTTTATATCCCAATTTAAGCATTATAGGTTTAGCTTTAATATACTCATTAGTAAAATAACATCGAGCATATCCATCATAATGAGTCTTGATGTTTCTGGGTATTCTTCCCCAGTCATATCCCTTATAAATAAAGGCACAACTCCCGACTTGGTAAATACTTCCCATAGGCTGTGGGAGGCCCAAGGTATGAGGAGATGGTGGCAAATTATTTAAAATAAGGGAATCTTGCATAGAAGCATTTGTTTTTTTTGATATAATAATTTTAGATAAATCGGGTAAGAGCTCATCAGTAAGAGCGTAAGAGGTAGAAGGATCATTTCCTACATCTTTTGATGTGGAAGATATGCCTTTGGTAGATGTAGACAATGTAGAGGTGTCGATAGATGGGTCTATAGGTATGGAAATTGTAGGAGTAGAACATGAAGGATTGGTTGTGGGATTAGGATCTTTTCGGGGTCCTAATGTGGTTTGTTTAGAGGATGGTTGAGCTATATGTAAAGGTGGAATTGATGGAGAAGAAGTAGATGATGTTATGGGTGTGTGTTTCACATGTTTAGATGGAGAATGAGAATTAGGATGTGTGGATGACAGGGCAGGGAAAAATTGAACTCCAACAGGTTCTGCCAAAGCACACATATCAAAAGGTCTGGGGTCACCATGAATGGTAACCAACTGATTTTTAAATTCGAATTTGACACATTGATGTAGAGTTGAGGGAACAGCCCGCATCGCGTTGATCCAAGGGCGACCCAAGAGTATATTGTACGATGCAGGGCAATGTACAATAAACACGATCGTATCTAAGGTTCTTGGACCAACTTGCAATGGGATGGTGATAACTCCACACGTTTCTTGTGTTTCGTCATTGAAAGCTTTTATGATCATATCAGTTCTTTTCATTTCATCACTTCTAAACCCAAATCTTTGGTAGAAGTCAAAAGTGCAAATGTTTAAAGATGAACCATTATCAATCAAGACTCGTTTGATTGCTACATCTCCTATTAGGGCAGTAATATATAAGGGGTTATCCTTATGTAAACTATGTTGTGGTATATCTCTATCCCGAAAGTCAATACAATCGACTTCTCGAGTTATTATAGTATTGGTCATGGCTTCAGGTTGAATGTCTTGTGGTACCATCATTTGGCTTAATGTGAGCATTAGTTCATCTCTATGTGTAGGAGAAGATCTTAAAAGGTCCAAAAGGGAAATTCGAGCTGTAATATTTGATAGTTGCTCATTAATATTATAAGGAGGTTTAGGTTGAACATTAGGTGCATGATTCCCTTTATTAGGAACTTTCAAAACAAATGGAGCTGATCCATCATTCTGAGTTTGATCTTGTTGAGAATTTTGAGCTTGTTGTCTAGTAACAACTCCGATGGTACCCACAATATTATTTTGCGGATGATGAATAGGTCTTGGTCTAGCGTTTATAGCTTGTTCATTAGAAAGTAATTGGTGAGAAGATGGTCTAGTAGTGACTCTTCTTGGAAATGGTTCTTCTAGAACCATAGAATTTGTGATAGGTTGAATAGTATCTGATTCATCTTCAGAACTATTCGATTGATTTGATGTGATTTCCATATCACTTTCAGTTTCGTATTCTGTATCACTAATATCAGATATCTGAATATTATGTAGAGGCCTGGTCGTGACCATGGATAAAGTTGTGTCAAAAATTTGTAGATCATGGGTAGGTAAATGTCCACTAATAGTCCCTACATATCGGGTAGGAGGGGGAACATTATGATGCTCAATTTGATTGGCCACCTCTTTACCATGCTTTGGTAAAGGATGTTGAAATATGTCTAATGATTGATTGGCATTCTGATTCTGATTTTGGGGGATGTTCTTTTGAGCATTATTAGGAGGATTTTGTTTAGGTTGGAAGGCTTGCACCTCCATCTCATTATTATCAATTAAGTCCTGTATTTTATGTTTTAATCTTTTACAAGAGTTGGTAGCGTGTCCAGGTCCTCTATGGAAATCACAGTGTAAATCAGCTCTGTATCCGGGTATAGTTGGATCAGGTTCCCGGATATTTGGTAATTGAATCAAACCTCATTCTAATAACTATGGTAGAATAGTTGATAGAGGTTGATTTAACCTAGTAAATTCTCGAGGAGGTTTATCAAGAGGTTTTAGTATAAATTTCTCGGTTGTCTTTGCAGTATTGACATTAGCAATATTTTTGCTATCAGTGACTCCATCACCCACAACTTGTTTATTTTTATATTGATTTTTGGATGTTTTCTCATCATCTTTCTTCTTAAGCTGACCTCTCCTAATGAGAGCATCTTCCACTCTTCGAGCTAAGTCTATAGCCTGATCGAAGGTGGTCAAGGTAGCAGTTGATAACTCATAGGATATTTGTTCTTGTAAATTATTAATAAAGATGTCCAACATCTCTCTATAAGGCAACACAAAGTGCAATTTTCCTATCAACTGTCTCCACCGAGCTAGGAAATCAGCAAAGCATTCATCTTTGTCTTGTTTTAAGTTGTACAAATATTTAATGGTCACATGCCTTTCGATGTAGGCACTAAATTGATGGACAAAAGACTCGGCTGTTTCTTCAAAATTCCTCAAAGAATGGGTGGGTAATTGATAGTACCACTCTAATGCCATTCCTCCTAAACTTTTTGGGAACATTTTTAGTAATAACAAGTCATCATATGATATATCATGACATGCTATCCTAAACATACGAAGATGCTCTATGGGATCTTCGGTTCCTTTGTATATAGGTAGGACGGGCATAGGAAAGTGTTTAGGATATGGTTGTGCTACGACTATAGGATCTAAAGGCTGACTACACATCTCTTGATAATTGTACGAGGGATGGTAGGGATCTATCTGGTCCATGCGGGAAACTAGTTGTTTCACCATGGCTTCAAGATTACTAGTTTGTCCACCATATTGGTTCGGTGGCACATGAGTATGGGATTTGTGAGCGTATGATGGCATGACATAAGGATTAGATGCTATATTGCTATTATGTAAAGTGTTGGTAGGAAGGGTATTATGAAGAATATTTGTAGCAGTATTATGTTGTATCCCAGATTGTTGGAAATTGATGTTTGGCTTTGTTTTGGGCTTTTGTTGATTTGAGGTATATTGATCAACAGCTTGGCAAAATAAAGTGGTGAATGAAGGTTTCTTTTGTGTGGGAATGATTTTAGGCTTAGTAAAAGGTTCCTTAGGAGGTTGGGTAACCAGTTGTTTTTGCATGTTCTGGATTATAGCGGCCATATCCAAATTGGATGGTCCACCTTGATCACTTTCTTGATCAACGAAGGACAAAGGATTAGTGTGTGTGATATACTTCTTCTAGGGTTGCTTGAGTGTCACTAATTTGATCCTTGTCCATATGGACTGCTCTATTAAGAGCACCAATATTAGTATTGAGGAACTTCCAAAAATGTTCCATGTTCTCAAAAGTAACAGCTCCACTTGGAGACATTTTAGGGGATGAGGATCCTTCCTCTCTAACAGTTTCTTCTTGTTCATTTCCTACAACAAACTCTTCTTCTTGCTGGTCTAGAGTTCCTTCTTCCTGAGTTGGATCTTCAGGAAGGACATTTGGGTTATTTATTGTTTTTCCTAACCAATCTTCTTCTACTTCAGTTTGTTTTCCATTCCTAAGTCTAGTCATTGTGCTTAAACTTAGATTTCAGCAAATATATATACTTATATATATATGCAACAAGTTTGAGAGGTATATATTTTAATTATATACCTACTATAATACTTAAAAGAAAATGTTTTGATTTTGTTATATTTTTGTTTTTTTTTGTTTTTGTTTTGTTTTTATGTTTTTATAACAATATTATAAAGACAACAAACAGCACACTAAATGCAAGAAATAACAATAATAAAAGAATGGATTAGTTTTCTATAAATAGTTTATGAATATCATTAATAGGATCAAGTTCATCAGGAGTCATGAAATGCTCCTCTTCAAATTGGAAATGTTCTTTCAAGAATTTGATAAAATGTGCTATGGTGATATTATCTGTTTCAGACTCTGACTTGTAGAAATAAAGTTCATGGCAATACTCTCGATATAACACAGCTCTAGGAACTCTATTCCATCTTTTTCTATCTATAAGAATGACCTCTTGATCCTCTATATGACCTAGAAATTGGTGTACTACAACTGCATTCTCGAGGTATTCCTCAAAGGTGTACAATTCGGAAGACACAAGGGCTCTTTTATCAGCTAACCACCTATGGCAAGCTCTCTGAAGTTCATGGTACAAAGTCACCTGATCAGGATCCAGGATTCTATCTAGGACAAACCTCTTAATTTGCCTAAGTTCTGTTGACCTAGATGAAATAATACCCAATCTCCTATCAAGTTCATCCCACAAAGGTTGGACTCTATCTGTTTGAGGTACTCTAAGCACAGAAGTAATTTCTATGGCTGCTAATTGGTTTTCAACATTTATGGTGACAACTCGTCTTTTATTATAATCTACCATCTAAATATGATGTGCAAACTTAACAGTTTTATAGTGATTCTAGATGCATTTATATATATATATATATATTTTTTTGTTTTTGTTTTCAAAAGGTTTTTAGTTTCACGTCGGGTTCACCAAAATGTATCGACCCAAATTTTTCATGCCCTTACCTTCAGGCTAAAGGATCCGTGCCCGAAAGGGGGATGCGAAAAGGATGAGACGGTACCTCAGACTGAGAGGCCCTTTGAAGGTCGTGCCTCTTGGGGGAGGGGTATCAGGGTGAATTTTTGATGGATGGTGGGGTTCACCAGGAAACTTTGAGTGGCAATTTCCATGCCTAGGTTGAGAATGGGTTTGATGTGTTTATTTTTATGCTTAATCATTCAAATTCCTAGGTTTGGCCAAATGAATCTAAGTTATTCTATATGCAAATGCTAGTTTATATGAATGCAAAAAGCAGTAATAGGTGTAAAACATAGAAAATATGCTAAATGAGAAAGAACATACCTGATTCCGGATGTCTGATGAAGATTCTAAAGTTTGTAGAAGTCCAGATCGTCTCGAATCTGGTAGAATCGTCTAAAATTGTAAAAAATCATCTCAGATCACAGTCGATCGTCTGAGATCAGACAGGATCATCGTTGACCTGATGAATTCGTCAGAAGAATTTGTCAAAAACCTGCAATCACAGAAATAGATACCAAAAACCAAAAATGCAATTGCAAAAGAAAGGGGAAATGATAGAAATGACAGTATAAATGCTAGAATGACAACTCCAGATAATAGATTAAAGGAAATGCCTTATTTTAATGATTGATTTTAATTTTATCATGCATTTAAGCTAAATGAGGTGAACTCCAGGATGCAGAATAGGGATAAACCAAATAAATGCAAAACAAAATAAGAAATAAAGCACAAAAAATGCAAACCCAGGGCACTGATTGCCCCCAATCTTGACTGCAGTCGAAATCGTCCGATGTTGACAGGATCGTCTAAAATCGTACAGGATCATCTGCGATGATCCGAGCTTGCTCCAGCTAAAAAATAGTAAACTTCCTACAAGAAAAACTTGAAATATGCAATGCAAACAATGATGCAAAGGTGTCCTAATGCACGAAAATCTAAGGTTGCAGAGAAATTCAGCCAGGGGAAAGTCAGGGAAAATCCTAAGTTTAAATAGGATTTAGGGAGAGGTTAGGAGGTTGGAGATCATCCCAATCTGGGAGATCTCCAATGGGGGAGTCTCTAACTGCGTAGACACGCTTTCTACCCAAGTTAGAGAAGCTGTTGAAACAAAAGCTAATTATGAAAAATCAGTTTTGGGACGAAATCGTCTGGACGTTCTACTCTAGATGAATTCATCCGATCTGAGATGATTTCATCTGATCGATGATGATATCGTCCAACGGTCACAACAAATCCTAAAAATGGCATGGAAAATGAGGGGAGCGGTTAAACGGGCGGTTTCGAGCGGTTTCGGGGTTAAAATTCAAATTTTAATCTTTTTACTAAGGTTTAACTGCGCCAATTTTAGGGTGCTACACATAACCATGATCTTCCTATTGGTAACAAAGGCTTTACCATATTTGCTATTTCCTACTCCCCTTCCCTTGTTTGTACATCTTGCAACAAGCTCCTTGAGCATTTGCATGTTGTTTCCACTACTTGTATTCTTGCTACTCTTATTTATGATAGTTCTCTTTGTGTTGACCACCTTGATCTTCTCCTTCTATCTTTTATTTTCTTGTTTTCCCCTTTTTTTCGTGTTGGTTGAGCCCCCATTTTTTTTCCTCTACTTTGCTTTTCATTGTGTTAAATGTCTTGTTTCTTTCAAAATCATGCTCAATTTTCTCCTTAAATTATTTTCTTCTTTGCGTCCTCCTTTCCCCTATGCCCTTCCTCCTTCTCCTTCATTTCTCTGTTCTAACCGTTATGTTTCCTAATACTTCTAGGTTATTTTTTTTCTCATAATTTTAAGTCACCAAAAGTGTGGGTGAAATTTTGCACCCTTCACTCACTCTTCCCTTTAGGAAGTGATTCCCTTTATTCAGAAGGAGTATACCAATTTTGAAGGAAAATCGATGGATGGATGGAAGATATCAGGTGGTGATAGCAACAACTACAAGTGGATCAAATCAATAGGTAAACAGTAGATTAAAGAAGAGTGATTGATAAATTAGGTAGACAAATATACCCTTGGCCTTAGGTGGAACTTTATTAAAACCCCACTAGAATTTTTGGGTAGATATTTCAAAAGGCTAGCATGGGCAGACAAATTATGCAACCCCATACTTGTGGAGGAGATAAAACTCTTACCGAGCTTGGATAGGAGATATAAGTGCAAACGAGATAGAACCTAATAAAAATGCCCACCCTTTCTCTCTAGTACCCCCACGGGTGGAAAGAAGAGCAAAAAAAGCACCCACCCAACATGCAAGGCTCCTACCATCACCTAAAATTCATAAATAATATTATTTGTTGCTCTAGTAGTTCAAGTACCTAACAACGCATGGAGAGGTGATTGATTTGAGGTGCATTTATTCCAATGTATCTCACTGTCTATCACTCACCACCTAAATTAGAGGATCACCAGTTGATGAGAAGGATAAGGCAACTATGATTTAATAAACTGGGTAGAAATATCAGAAGATCTAAAGGCTGAGATAGGACCAGTTGTATCAGTTGCATTCTAGAATACTGGTCCCATCTAGTGGAATAGTGTACTAGTGTATTGCTTGTTTGTTTCAAGGATTATCTTCCCACCTAGCACCATTAATGTTTAATTTTGTAATTGATGTAAATATACTTATAAGCAGTGGAATGTTGAACATTCCTAAGGATGGATATTTAGCCATTACAATTCATGTGTAAGGTTTACCTCCATGTAAATACAAATTCTGCACTATTTGATCTCTAGATTTATCTCTCTATTCTTAATTAATTGTATGAATGCATATTTCTACTTGGTTGTTTGAGTTATCTTGTGTTATTTTTCTATATCGATTTGTGGGGTTTACTTGAGTGGCTTAGAAGTGTGCATTTATAGATATCGGTTGTGGGTTTATTTTTGCCAAAATCATTTGGATAGGAGCACTCTAATTCTACATCCTAGATATCATGCACCTACTTGGTGGTTCTATAATACATCTTCCATCCACTACTGATAGGATCTAGAACATAGGTATGGTTGGGTGATCTGTTAGGTATCGAGTATGTATTTCATATATGGTATGTCACCTACATATGTCTTGATGCAACTATACCCATCCTTGTGAGGTCTGGCTATGACCATTTTATTACTTTCTCCCATTTTCTATTTTTCTATTTTGCAACATAAGTAGATGGAACCACCCCCAAAGGAACTAAACTTCTCCAAAGATCATCCACCATGTCCCGATACAATGGTCATTCTATACTTGGCGTTGATTTGCCTCCCCACCTTGATGCATGGTGTTGGATTGGTGACCAACACTAATCCATTATTTTATTTTTAATTTTAAGTGTTTTTGTGTTTTCTAATATGAGTGGAATACTTTATCCCATTAGCTTAATTTGGAGTATTTATTTTTAAATTTCTTTGCATATTATGGAAGTAGAGCTTGAGAATTTTACTGAAAATCTTGAAACTTTTTCATTTCTTTGGTACAATTGTTCTCACTTTGTATTGGTTGCAATTTTACCTCAACTCATGACAACACTCTCATGATCCCACCATCTAGGGCTATTTATATGAGCTTTAAAGTGGTAAATATGATTTTATCCTCCTTGTTAAACTAAGGAAATGATAGCATAAACTTTAAAAGCCTCAACTAGTGGACAACATGAATCTCTCCACTAATATTTTCTAGAGTTGGGTGTTAGGAGTGTTGTTATTTGATGCTATGCAAATCATTGCTACATGTTAACTCTTTTAGAGCTTCGTTGTATGTCCTTTATTTTTGGCAACTCTTTTTACTAGTTTCACTTTTTATTTTGATTTTTTTGTATTTTTACTTCTTGATATTTCTTGTATAACTCACATTTTTGTTTCTATTATTTTTTGTCCAATATTAATCTTTAGGGGTGCATCAATTGTTACTATCATACACTCCATTCACTATAATTTTGTAGTCCTATTAGCCATCTTGGTAGCTAATGGACATTAATATTTAAATTAAATTAAATATAAGTGGATAAATAATACACTACACACTTTTTATTTTAGCATATATATGCAATCTATTTGTGTTTATGTATATTGTTGTGATTCATAAGCATACATGTGGTTTTATTTTGTGTTAATATCTTGTGGCATCTTGTAGGTACAATGGGCAGCCAATATAGGAGTGAAGCGAGTAGGTATCTTGAGCATGAGGTTGGCTAGTCATATATTTATATATCTAATAAAAGTTTTAGGTTACCCTCTCGCTTCATCTCTGATGGTTGGGGTAGGTAGGGATGTTTAGACATATAGCCATTATATGGAGGGCTCAAGTTACCCAAATGAGGATTGAAGCCTTGTTCTACATTTCAAAATACCAAGAGTGCCAAGACCACCTTCGCACTAGCCTTGTGTAGGGATCCTATAATCAAGGTGAGGATATTTATATCGTATTCATTTTGCATTCTCTTAATGGTATGTGGTATCATAAAAATATTTTATATTTGATTGTTTTATATTCAATATTCATACCAAGATATATATTCAATACCAGGAGGAGATTTGAGAGGCAGCCATGGATATAGATGAGAATCTCTTAGAATCAGACAATAATGGTGGCCATCAAAACCAAATGCAAATCATTCAATCTCTCATAGCTCTAGCCAAGCAAAATATCAATGAAAGAAATCCATATCAATCCTTAATGTTGTAAGTCCTACTTCATACCCAGTTTTATTTTGGGCTTTCTTTCTTATGGATTAAAGGATCTTTCACTTTATGCAATTTCTCTTAATTTACCTTTATGTTTACCTTATAGTGACTATCCTATAATTAATATTTTAACTCTAATAAGATTGTATTTAATAATAGTGATATAATTTTTGTGAGGGCTGACTTTGATTAAGAAGGGACAACAATTCTAACCATACATATCTTAATTTCTTAACATGATGCAGAGGACAAGAGTCTCCAAGAGTAAAATGGTTGTGCCTGGTACCCATGTTGATTGCATGTTCAATATAAAGGCACCACATGGGAATTTCCAAATCACAAATGGTAAAATTATTCTCCTAGAAGATGTGGTTGAATTTGTAGGTAAAGTACTTATTGTTGATGTATTGTTGGGGTAGTTTGCAACTAAACGTGATGAGGGATTTGTTGTTGAAGGATCCTATATTTCAGAGGGCATAACTTTTGATCCAACCATTGGATCAACTTGAAATGTTACGAGGAGTTATATAAGGAGGTGAACATACCATGGGCTAGACAACTCTAGTCATCTAGTGTTTTTTTAGGCTTTTTCAAGTTCTAATTCCTTCATCTAGTGTCCTGAAAATGGGATTTAGTGTTTTCTTGAAAATTTGGACGAAAACATTTATGGAATAACTTCTTATTTAGGCATGGGTAGGTGTTGATATTTTCTATAATGCTTAATATATATGATACGAAGGTGCATATTTATTTTTAGGGCTATCCAAGTTTTTTTGGTGATTTAGGTTTTTACACTAAAGATGAAATAGCCTAGAAAATAATAAAAATAAAAATTATTTTTTATTTTTAGGCTTAAGATTTAGGGTTTTGTCTTAGGGTTTATTTTGGGGTATATATTCCCTTAGTATCACATTGTAAAAGGGGTGAAATCCAAGAATGAGAAAAAAATAATTTATTAGATTATTTTCATCTATTGTAACTTTTGTGTGATTGGGAATTTTATCTTTTGCTTTTTTTTTTTGTCACAATTTCATGTGATTGGAGGTTCTTGTTCTAAC